>JAJMAK010000391.1:0-14742 GCA_030572615.1 Metschnikowia lachancei | reverse complement strand
CATAACTGAAAATTTCAGGTTAATCTCAGACTAGTAAACATACGCGTCATTTCACTCACATTAATAAAACATCACTTCAACTTTGGGCAAGGTGTCAGTCGCGTTTGGACGCTTAAACAAAAAGACATCGAAATTATTATTCTGTATATTTCAAAGTTTCATCCACCTATTTATAGGTACCGAAGGAATTGTATAAGGGAAATGTTTTCCGTTACGGCGTAGTCTTGGGTGCCATAAATGCAACTGAAATCTGAGAATGTGCACACCTTTCTTAAACGGATCCAAGTAATAAATTCCGATATTAGAGCAGCAAATTGGCTCAAATATATTTGAGTACCGTGATCAGCAGCTCAAAACGTGTCAAAGAATACATCCCCCTGATTTTTACAAAATATTTATCGAGAAATTTACCGGTTCGATGTCCTGGGGTAGGCATCCGGATAAGAGAGGTGCGGAAGACTGCACATCTCCAGCAGTCCAAAGCTCCAAAGACACCAACCTCTAAAAACCAACCTCTAAACACCAACCTCTAAACACCAACCTCTAAACACCAACCTCTAAAAACACCGACTTCAACCACTGGGGCAGGATATTCTTTGATATATCAGGTATTGTTGTATTGAATGCTTTTTTGTATTTCTATCCTTTCATGTGCTTGATTTTGTGTGCCAAAGTGAAGGGCTCGAAGAAATCTAATAAAGCAACTATTAGCCAAATAAATAGTATACCTATTGAAATTACTGATTAAGATACTAATATTACTATAATGTATGATTCAATAGGTAAGCAACTGGAAAATCTGGTGAATTACAAATGAGTTACAGCTCAATGGTAGAGCATTCCACTCATAATGGATGTATCTCAGTTCAATTCTGAGTAATTCAAAATTAATAAATATATTGAAGAGAACATGATGTTGGTTCAGATCGAATGCTATGTAATACAAATATAGGTAAATTCTATAAAATTAGCAAGCTGATTTTTGTTTCGTAAAGGTGTACAATTTTCTTCCTGGATGAAGTCACCTGTGGGGGTTTGGTGATGTTGTAAGGGTACCCAAAACATCATAAAATCGATTCTCTGAAAATTATCTGGTAGGAGGAGGGACCATGTGGGCCAGTATACGTGATGAAAACTATCATGCATCATAACAATGAACACAGGAACTGTAATTGAAGTATTCATGAAAAGAAAAAACGCCCAAGTGGCCTGATTTCAGGTCATTTTAATGAATGCAGAGCTTCTGTTTCTGGGCCTTCAAATTCCTTGTAGTGGATGTTTGGGAAATTTCATGTAATGCCAATACTATTAGTTTTAGCGACATTTTCTAAATTTGTTCAATTATTTCTTTCTAAAACCATGCTTTCTGATCGAGAAAGCAATGAACATTTCGTGTTTGGGGAGTTAAAGCCCTCAACATGGCTTCAATAATATTATGGAATACTGCTATTGCAGAAGTCACTCTATTCAAGAAAAATAGCCCTTAACTCTTGCATATATCCTGGATATATTCTCACTTCAGGTTTTTGTCATCTAGACAAAAGAAGGCTATGCTTTACCATCACCCCCGAGGGAAGAATTTTATCACAATGCACAGCCTTCTCGGAAGGTCACAGTTTAACAATAAGCGATAAATTTATATAAAAGGACTTCGAAGACCTCCCTAAAACAATATTAACGTAACATCCCAACCCTTCAAAATGAAATTCAACTGGGATTTAGTGGTTTTAGCTTTCTGCTCACCGTTATTTTCTGCTTCAACCTCGGGTGAGCTAAATAGCCCTATTTCTGCCGACAAAGCCACAAATAACACACCAGAAGTAACAAGAAACAAACATTTTTTGAACCTGAAGATCTTGGACAGAGACAGTCTTTTGAACTTGGAGATCTTGGACAGAGAAAGTCTTTTATTTAAGCGTGAGACTGAGCATCAAAATGCAACACTAAAAGCACATGAAATGTTGGAAAGTTTCAACAAAAACTTGAGAAGCTTCGTGACAGACTCCGGGTTTGACTACGTGCTGTTTGAACCCAATATGGATAATCTCAGAAACTCACTTTCCAACATCGAGTTCTTGGTGGAGACAGAGTTGGAGTTTCATCAGTTTAAAGATAGACTCACGTTTGCTCGGGTCATGTTTCAGAGCATGGTGGATTCCACCGATAAGTTGAAGAGGTATGGAATGTACGATGCTCCAAGCCATGAATTGGTTTACGAGATCATTTGCCTCAATGTTAAGGCTTTGGCAATGTTTGACTCAAATGGTTGGCTTGATTTGAGTAACAATGAGGCCGAGGATAAGATCCCAAGCTTATTTGTTAGCCTACATGTATGGGAGAGTGAGTTTGAAAAGTTGAATGAGGTGTCTTCAGGAATCCGGTCGGTGTTTGAGAACAAATGTTCCCAGGTCAAGAGAGCTCTCCAGCTATTATGGAAGAAGTTACCAAATAGGTAGGACTGGAAGGCCAAAAGGCAGACCGAAGGGGTTTGAATGAATATATCAGATGTCGACTTCTGAAAACAAAGTTTAGCTCGTTTGATGGAAAATTCAATATTGGACTTGCTTATGATGTGCTAGCTAAACGGCAGTATTAATAATCCACAAGAAAGCATATAGTGAGGATATCAGCAGAGTTTGGAACCACATGTTTGACTGGTTATATATGAACATACTCAGAAAATGTTTTTGCGACACATCTAACTTCTTCAAACAGTAAATTGATCTTTCCTATAAACTCACAGGTACAAATATATCGCACAGCTTATTGTTGACGACATGAAATGTAAGAAAGGCTTGGAAAACTAAATTGAAGGAAATGTGGTAGTTCAGGCACTGTTACGGAAGGATGGGGATGTGTTTTAACAGGCAGAGGGATGAAAAACACACACAAAAAAAAAAGCGATAGAATTGCTGTGCCCCCTTATAAAGCATTACAATAGCCTGCAAAGTATCATATTTCAAGTCACACAATCATACTTGTATTTCCACCTCCGAACTGAAATGATACAGTGAAACAACTGCGCCAAAACAGTTTTGGAATCCCATTTCGACTGGAAAGCAACATCGTAACAATGTAATTTTCCGCAATGGAATAGAATGCCTTCTAGGAATAAAGTCACAGCCTTTTAAACCGAAAGAGCCTCCTCCTTTTGAAGCTGCTCAATAATCGAATAAGTTTTCAAGATACCAGGCTAATTATATCTATTCCCCCCTTTGGATATTCCAAGGCAAACACGAGAATTTTCATTGTCAGTGGTAACATAAGAAAGAGCTTCCACTGGGATGAGTTTTGAAAACGGGAGACTTTGGAGATCACAAGGCAGTACTGGTGGAACTGACAAAAACGTGGAAAGTGTAACGTTTTGTAAGTGCAACGTTACATACAAAGCTTAGCCATAAACACCCAGACAAAATATAATTTCACTTACAACAACACCCCTGCAATTCAAAAACATACAAATAGACCGTCTGCGCCAAACTCAAAGTTATTCTTTCCGCCATTCAATCATGAAAAGTGGAATTATTTTAGCCGTGGTCTTTTTCACCTCAATGGCAGTAGCTGCCCCTCCAAGTGCGCCCCACAAAGAAGAAGAAGAAGTGATCAGCACAAAACTTCCATCTAAAGACAGCCAGGTAAGCCCCATCTACCCCCAAACGAACCTGACTTCGGCCACTGCCGAAAGATGGCTGAGTATTCCCGAATCGGAAGTCCGCCAATGTAGAGGGTGTGGAAGAAGAAATATCGGCGAGAAAGTGAACAATTATTTGGAGTGGCTCATCCATGATTTGAAGCAGTACATTTCATCAACTGGGTTCCACTATCTCCTTTTTGAGCCGCAGATCCACGAGTTCAGAAATGCTATTGCCGATACGGAGTTTTTGGTGGAAAACGAGTTGGATATCAATGAATATTCCACCCGGCTCAATTTCACCCGGTACGTGTTCCAAACATTGGTAGATTCGACGGATCGAATGAAGCGATATGGCAAAACCACCGTCCGGGGACACAGTTTGGTCCGTGACATGGTCGAACTCAATGTCAGGGTAATGGACTTGTTTGATTCCCACGGCAACCTTGATTACCTGGTCCATAAGTATGCTGAAAAAGTGGATAATTACTATCACATGTTCAATCTTTTGGGAGAGAGATTTAGGAGGTTGGGGAATGTTCCTCTTGGAATGCGTTGGGTTTTTGAAAACCACAGCAGTCAAGTGAAACGAACACTTGAATATTTCGATGAGCAGATTCGTTCAGATTAGCCAAGAAAGTGTTTTTTGGAGCACCCTTTGGTGAGAAAATATCTTTTTAGTACTGTTGGGTAGTTAAAAAAATGAAAAAATCAAAGGGCTCTAAGTCTTTGGGGTATATGAGGGTTCCAATTCTGTTAACCACCTATTCTTGGGTTACCTATTCTTGGGTTCATTGAATCCTTTTTATTCTCAGTGAAAATACCATATTATGATTTTGATTTGAGTTGTGTCTTCAAAATCCAGTACTTTTCTGCTATATGTTTAATTTCATGTTGATCTTGAAGCCCAAATATTATTAGTGTTACAGTATTAAAAAGGACCAATATTTGTCTGGGATTGAGTAGCCAGAGGCACAAAAAACAGAAATTTAAATTACATCACTGCTTTTCAAACACCTAATCAAGAAAAAACAGTACTTTTCAAAGACTGGGGTTTCCAAAAAACAAAGACAAACCACCGTCCATGAAGGCTTTTTGCAAATAATTAAATAAATCGGCTTATTTATTATGATTCGCAGTCTACAAGAGAAAGTCCAATATAACGACTTAGCCAGCACCTCCAAACAACAACCGTTCCTAAATTCACACCTTTAGACCCTCTTAAACCTCCTTTTTGGCCAATATTCTCTTCGAAAATCACAATTTTTCAACATAGAATAAGCTTTTTAACACCCCAAACAGGAAGCCACAATTGATAGCTGTGGTGAGAGCCTTGTGCAGTACACGTTGTTTGAAACATCAGAAATGCCATATATATCGGCAAAAACTACGGCAAAAACTACGGCAGAAACACCAAAAGCACCAGAAACACCAGAAACATCAGAAACACCAGAAACATCAGAAACACCAGAAATGCCTCAAATACATTCAAACAATAAAATTTATCCACAACAAAATATGGCAAAGATACATATCTTATAATAGAACGTTCCTGCACACTCGCATTTTGCAACCCCTTGTTGGTTGTTGCGAACTGTGGATGCGATTGCAAATTTGGGCCTGAGACATTGTGGCTCTATTTGGCTTTACAAGTCTTGGCCGAACTTTAAGTCACCTGATTCTTGTGGCATAAAAGTGTAGATATATATAAATAATGCTGATCTCTTACCATCTGACCAGACTAATTTTTGCATTATCAAAGAAATTACCCAGGTTTACCCTCAAAACGAATGTCTTCTATTGCAAAGGATACAGCTAAGTTTCCCATTTCAAGTAGCCAAATCCAGGCTTCAAGAGTCGAAACAAACAAAGACGGCGTTCTTGTTATCAGCCAGGAAAACAGAAACGAGTCGCAGTTCCCAGAGTATCTTCCCCAATGGGATACGTCCAAAAAATACCCCCATCCGGATTTCTTTGAGCACGTAGACCCTGGAACACGGGCCGATGCTTCTTTGCCCAATCTTTTACCCCAAAAAGGAGAGCAGGTAAAGAATCTCACCCCGAAATTTGGAAGTGAGGTCCGTGGTATTCAGCTTTCCCAGTTGTCCGACGCCGGTAAGGACGAGTTGGCTCTTTTTGTAGCACAACGCGGAGTGGTGGTTTTCCGGGACCAGACCTGGGCCAAACAAGGCCCGCAATTCATCACGGAGTACGGCCGGTATTTCGGAAAACTCCATATCCACCAGACTTCGGGAGCTCCTGAAGGGTTCCCCGAGTTACACGTGACCTACCGTAAGCCAGATGGGGCGGAGTTCTCCCGATACAATACCAAAACCAATTACGTCCAATGGCACTCGGACGTATCCTACGAGCTTCAGCCGCCCGGAACCACGTTTTTTGCTGTGCTTGAAGGCCCCGATGCAGGCGGAGACACGGCGTTTGCCGATACCGTGGAGGCGTATCGCCGGTTATCTCCCGCCTTACAAGAACGCTTGGAAGGGTTGCATGTATTGCACTCTGCATTGATCCAGGCGCAGAATTCGTTGGCCCAGGGTGGCACTCCTCGGAGATCAGCTTCTGAGCACATTCATCCTTTGGTAAGGATTCATCCCGTGACTAAGGAGAAGGCACTCTATGTAAACCGGCCATTTGCCAGGCGGATCGTGGAATTAAAGAACGAGGAGTCAGACTCACTTCTTAATTTCCTTTATGGCCTCATAGAGTCTTCACACGACTTGCAATTACGCGCTAAGTGGGAGCCCAATACTGTTGTTGTGTGGGACAACAGAAGAACTGTACACACCGCCATTATTGATTGGGATAAACCTGTTTTAAGACACGCTGTGCGGGTTACTCCACAGGCAGAAAGACCCACGGATGTCATTGAGGAGTTGAACAAGCCAAAACCCGAGTTTGGCGATGGAGCGTTTCTGGCGATTCCGTAAGTCAAGCGCACAGTGAAGGAAGGAGGAACTTTTATTAGAGTCATAGTGGGGATGAATCAGGAAATATGGTGGAGTACTTCTTTGAGTTTTGTCAGAGATAAGGAGCCCTCAAAAGTTTTGGAGCTTCAAAGATATCTTATGACCTCCCCGTAGTATTTTTTAAAGACGTTTCCGTGATATAATTATTAGCTATTATTATTAGCTATTATTATTACCCTTTTTTTCGAGGGTTTGGATCATTAAAAAGGCTAATAATCAAAAGAAATTTGTTCTACTAGAGGGTACATTATTGACTTAAATCGCATCCACCCTTTACCAAAAAAGGTTTATTGTAGTACAAGTAAACACTAGTAAGTATTGGTGAAACGGACCATATTATTCAACGGTCGTATTTTTTCACACATCGGCCATCACATTAATAAAAGGATAAAAAGGATTATTTGCCTCTCTAATAAAATTAGAGATTTCACTTATGGCTATATAACGTACGATTAGGCTTTGACCATCGCACTTCGTACTCTTCACCATACATTTGTTACCCATCAGAAACCAAAAAAATTACATAAATTCCCCGATTAGAGAGAGAAGCCATTAAATTGCTCATATTTCATTCATAAAGAACCTTCCTCACTTATTCGCAAGACTTTTCCCCCAAAAAAACCCACTCAGAGCCTGTAGGTGAAGTGCGGACTCTTATCACCCATGGCCAAGAATTCAGCCTCAGAATAATTCCGGTAATCACCCCTTCTCAAGGCCTCTTTTCTCCTTTTGTTACTAAATTGATACCCTAAGATCGTCACGATCATGAAAAGAATCCCTCCACATATAAAAGCAAGCTCCAAGGCATGGCCCAATAAGAACCGGGGCAGGTCCTGCGTCCGGTAGAAGTTGGATGCAAAAGCCCCACCAAAGTTGCCAATACCAATCTGGAACGCCATTCCTACCGCCCGCTTGTATGATCCAGATAAGTTATTAGAGAACCAAATCACCACCAAAGGAAAAGCAGGGTATATTCCTAGTGCTATGATATATGATGCTCCATATATTGCTCGAGGGTGTATGCGTGGATCAACGCATATACATACCCCGTAACCAATGGCCATGCAAATGAAGTTAAACAGCAAAAACGGCGACCGGAGCCCCACCCGGTCTGACATCCACGCTTGAAATATACTGCAGATGGCCGCAACAACATATATCGGCACACTCATGAGTTGGGATTTGGTGTTGGTGTGACCCAAAGACTTGATAATGGTAGGGGTGAAAAGACTGATGCCATAGAGAGGAACAACCACCCCATAATATACCATTAACATGCACCACGACTGCCAGTCGGCAAAAACAGCAAGGATCCACTTTTTATCGTTTTCATGGGTCTCGCCTAGGTTGGTAGGGCCATTCAAAGAAGAAGGGCTCAGCAATTCCAAATCCGGCAGCTGGGGTTCGTGTTCAGACGCTTCATTGGTAGGTTTACGCCCCATAGTTTCTTCCCCATGGCCCAATTTCACGTTTAAATTATTTGAAGAGAAGGTAACCCGATTCACAACAAATTTTCGTTCTCTTTCGGATAAGAAAGAGCACTCAGAAGGGTTTAATGGGAAGTAGAACCACGCAACCACCGCCACAACAAATGTGAGAAGACCCTCTAGGATGAAAATCCAACGCCATCCCTCGTAGTTCCCCACGCCGTTCATTTTGGAGATTGCTGCTGCCAAAAGGCCCGAAAAAGCCCCAGCCATAGATGCGGCCGAGAAAAAGATGGCCTCTCGCACCAACACTTCGTTTTTCTTATAGTACATGGACAAAATGTACGATATCCCCGGAAATAACGCTGCCTCAAAGATCCCCAAGAGTGCCCGTGTGGCCATGAGCTGGTGATAATTGCGCACCGTGCCCATGAGTGTCATCACCACCGACCAGATGGCCATGGTAATGGGGATGAAGTTTTTGGGCTTGACGTATCGTAAAATGACGTTACAGGGGATTTCCATCAGAGAATAGAAGATAAAGAAAATGGTCAAACACATGTTATATTGCATGCCACGAAGGTCAAGAGATTCAGCCAAACCTTCAATCTTGGCGTTTCCAATATTACCCCGGTCCAAGAAACTCAAGAGGTATAGTACTGTGAAGAGGGGAATGATGCGTAAATCGATTTTCCGAACGAGTTTTTTCTCATCGATATCTGAGAACGAATCGGGGATGTCTGGGGAGTCTGGTCCGTTAAGCGAAGACACCGGCTTATCGGAGATATTGCTCATGTTTATGGAATCAGTTTATGGAATGAATTTTGCACTTACGTCAAATACAGACGGGTACGTTACTTATATAGAGAGGGGATGGGAACCAGGACAGAAAACAAACAAAAACAAACAAAAAGTAGCACAGCCCCTGGAAAGGCCAGGTATGTGAGATTTCATTATAAATTTTCAGATTCGGATCTTAAAACAGGAAACGATGCACCAGGTACTGGAATCACAATAGGCATTACAACGGCCCCGACTGCCCCAAACAAAGTGCGGAGGAGATGAAATTAGCTGGTGTATCATTATTCATAAACAACAAGAGAAGAACAAAACAAGAGGCAAAAGGACAGCAAAAACAAAAAAAAAAGTAACATTAACAAGGGACACGGAAACACAAAACCCCCAAAAGTTATTTGCTCATCATTAAATTCTTTATTATAGCCCGTGCCTAGAGCATCTTATGTAATATGAGCATCAAAACACTGGGCGTTTTTCCATCAGTATCTTTTACGTGATTTTAGGGGTAGACTGAAAAGTAGGGTACCAAAAGAAAAGCAGGGTTCCAGAAACATTCTCAAATGGTCTCACTGAGTTTCTAGAAGCAACGAATTTGGTTCTCTTTTCCATTGAAAATTTTCCTAAATGTCATATTCTTGCAGCCATTGTTCACGCCATACAATGGGGCAGGCATGCGCGAGTGGAGGTGCTGGCAGCCAAACAAAGCACTACGGAAGGATAGAAATTAGTACCACAAAGGAATTTTTAAGAGAGATTCCGCTGCAGTAATTCTTTCTTTTGAAGGACAAAAGCGGTTCCACAAGCCTCGAAAGTGCACGTGTATCTTTACCGGAGTTTCATACTTGGTGTCATCAGAACACTGCTTGGTTGAATTTGGTTCTACTGGCAAAATGATGTTGTGTTGGAAAGATGAATTCTGTCCTAAAATACTGAATGAAAAGAAGCTTTTAGCATATATATAATGGATGAAAAAAAGCTTTTAGCATATATATAATGGATGAAAAAAAGCTTTTAGCATATATATAATGGATGAAAAAAAGCTTTTAGCATATAAATAATGAATGACATAGTGAATGTACATCAACGCTCGGAAAGCTGAAGGAGTAAGCTAAAAACGAATTGCCTTACGCAAACAATTAGTATGGGTCCCCACGACAATGTATTGTATCATCCACCTTCGGGCAAACAGATCCCATATTTAGGCCATGTACGTTTTGGTAAAAGAATGATGAATGGATCCAGATTTTGGAACTAAGAGGTCAATTTTAGTGATGTTTCTTTAAAAAAAAAGATTTCAATCTTTTGTGAGTGTCACATTATTTGACGAGAAGAAACATGGAGCTCAATAACTGCGAAATGGTTTAAGTTAACCAGTGCAATTTATCCATAATCACTCTACATTCACTCTACAATCCATTGACAATCCACCTACAAACACTATAAATGATAACACAACCTATATGTACATACGTCCACCTATCATTAATATATATAGCTCCCACAATTCCTCAAGAAATAATAATAATAATAAAAAAACATCCAATAACTTCTTCCCATAAAACTCAACTCAAGCTCTCTCCCCGGGCCGTCTCAACACTGCTAATATAACCAGTGGACAGCATTATATACACTACAACACCCCATAGACACCGGTGATTGGCCAGAAACCCCCCTTTATTGCATACACTAACCGAGTAAACACTACAACCCATGACAAAAAAATGCTGGCACATGCTCAATTAAACACACCACCTCCCCAAAATCCCCCCAAATCTACCAAAAACACAAAAATCCCCTACAAAACATCCACAAGCAAATTTCAATCCCCTCCTCCCCACCCACAACACTCGAATAACCTTGGCGTGCATCTAAGCCGGGGTGGGCGCGGGGCGTGCGCGCACCGAAAACCCCCCGCCACCGGCCAATCAAAACGCGCACTGCTAGCCTGTGCTCCGGCCGAATCGTGGGTGTAGGTTTTTTTTGCGCGCCAGACTGCCTCCACCACCGAAAATATATTACTAGCACGAAAATTCCCTTACTCTTCTTTTTTTTTTGTTTCTCCATCTGACTTTTCCCCACTAATCAGAATAAGTCGCCATGTTGTCAGCTCGTTCTGTCTTCCGCACTGCCGCCCGTGCAGCTACTATTTCTAGAACGCGTATTGTATGTATTTGAACGAAGTTTCCGCTGGCTTGTTGGCCCGGCGGGTCCCGGGATCCCTTGGGTCTTGTCTGGGGCGGGTGTTTTTCATCCACTGGGTTTCTTCGAATGGATGACCCAAGATATACCAGCGATATGGGGGTTTTTAGCCGCCACACCCGGCCTTCTACACTCAATTGGTGATTGTTTTGATCAGATTGCCTTGTTTTCTTTGGGTGGGTGAAGCTCACCTGGGCTCAAGGATTGCTCCTCGATTGCGTTCCTGAGGATAGCCAAATCTGTCCTGTGCTACAAATCTGATAAAGATGCTGGAAGAGGCACGTGAATCGGGTTTGAGTTATCCCTTGAAAAATGCCCCAAACTCTTCGTAATATCCATTCCTTTCCGGCAATTATCCTCGGTGTTTCGTCAGAAGCATTGGTGAAGTCGACACTTCAAAGAAGCACCCCCATACGATTCACCCCATATCTTCAAGTACTAACCATATCTAGGCTCGTCCAGCTTTCACTGCTATTCGTTACGCTTCTGCCAAGGCTGCCCCAACTGAAGTGTCTTCCATCTTGGAGGAGAGAATCAGAGGTGTCTCTGAGGAGTCCAACTTGAACGAGACCGGTAGAGTTTTGTCCGTCGGTGACGGTATTGCTCGTGTATTCGGTTTGAACAATGTCCAAGCCGGTGAGTTGGTTGAGTTCTCTTCCGGTGTCAAGGGTATGGCCTTGAACTTGGAGGCCGGCCAAGTCGGTATTGTCTTGTTCGGTTCCGACGCCTTGGTTAAGGAGTCTGAGCCTGTCAAGAGAACCGGTAAGATTGTCGACGTCCCAACTGGTCCAGAATTGTTGGGCCGTGTTGTTGACGGTTTGGGTAACCCAATCGACGGTAAGGGTCCATTGAACAACTCTGCTTCTGCTAAGGCTGAGGTCAAGGCCCCAGGTATCTTGCCAAGAACTTCTGTTCACGAGCCAATGCAAACTGGTTTGAAGGCCGTTGACGCTTTGGTGCCAATTGGTAGAGGTCAAAGAGAATTGATCATTGGTGACAGACAAACCGGTAAGACCGCCGTTGCCTTGGACACCATCTTGAACCAAAAGAGATGGAACGATGGCTCCGACGAGTCCAAGAAGTTGTACTGTGTCTACGTCGCTGTTGGTCAAAAGAGATCCACTGTTGCTCAATTGGTTAAGACCTTGGAGGGCCACGACGCCATGAAGTACACCATCATTGTTGCTGCCACTGCTTCCGAGGCTGCTCCATTGCAATACTTGGCTCCTTTCACCGCTTGTACCATTGGTGAGTGGTTCAGAGACAACGGCAGACACGCCTTGATCATCTACGATGACTTGTCCAAGCAAGCTGTTGCTTACCGTCAATTGTCCTTGTTGTTGAGAAGACCACCAGGAAGAGAGGCTTACCCAGGTGACGTTTTCTACTTGCACTCTCGTTTGTTGGAGAGAGCTGCCAAGATGTCCAAGGCTAACGGTGGTGGTTCTTTGACCGCTTTGCCAGTCATTGAGACTCAAGGTGGTGATGTGTCCGCTTATATTCCAACCAACGTCATTTCTATTACTGACGGTCAAATTTTCTTGGAGGCTGAGTTGTTCTACAAGGGTATCAGACCAGCTATTAACGTTGGTTTGTCTGTCTCTCGTGTCGGTTCTGCTGCTCAAGTTAAGGCTATGAAACAAGTTGCTGGTTCTTTGAAATTGTTCTTGGCCCAATACAGAGAAGTCGCTGCTTTCGCCCAATTCGGTTCCGACTTGGACGCTTCTACCAAGCAAACCTTGGCTAGAGGTGAGAGATTGACCCAATTGTTGAAGCAAAAGCAATTCTCTCCAGTTTCTGCTGAGGAGCAAGTTCCAGTCATTTACGCTGGTGTCAACGGTTTCTTGGATGAAATCGAGATCTCTAGAATCGCTGAGTTCGAGGAGTCCTTCTTGTCTTCCTTGAAGTCCAACCAACCTGAGATTCTTGACGCTATCAAGACCAGAGGTGAGTTGTCCAAGGACGAGTTGGCTTCTTTGAAGAGCGCCACCGAGTCTTTCATTGCTTCTTTCTAAGCTATTCCGTGCATGTAGACTGAAGTGACGTGTTTACACGAACACAAAAGATACACTTAAACAAAAATTACTACGATATATTCAAATAAAGATGTCGTCTGACTCGGAAAATTGTAGATGTTGGTGCACCGGCAAAGAGTTTATGAATTTTATGTCCTACATTAAAACAGCAAAACAGTGCAACAGTAAACGACGGTTTCAGGGCCCAAAAAGGAAATATTGGGCCTGATCTAGTAAGCCTCCTAAGACATTTGACAGAGCCAGAAGCTTGTTAAATTTCTTTTTTTTTTCTTTCTTCCATACTTCCACGTAACTTTTCCTAAAACGGTACCTCCAGCTTCGGCCTCGGTCACGTGATGCTAAAAACGGGCATAGTGCTAATTCTTGCAGAAAGTGTCTAGCATACTTCTAAACGCCACGAAATATAAAAGTCGTTGAAGTCGTACGGAAAATTTTGAATATCAAATGGGAGGAAAGAAAAAGGCCCCTGTGATGTTGGATCTCAGCAACGTGCAGCCTGTGCATGGAGTACCCGAGTTTGAAGTTGAGGACTATGACTACGAGCAAAGACAGGGTAATAAGGAGGCCGAGTTCGAACAGGACTTGGAGTTTCTTCTTTCTGGAAATGGCGGTGCATCAATACAAGGCCGGACAAGCAGAAGGTCGAAAAAAGGAAGAAAATCCGCCGATGGAAGCAAGAGTTCTCTGCCGGTGACAATGGGTGGAAATAACCCCGTCCTTCGGGATAATACTGATGAATTTTCTGCTATCAAAGCCGAGAAAAAGGACAAGGGAAAGAAGAAGAAGGGCGGAAAAGGTGGCAGTGGGGCGGACTCGTCAAAGTCTGAGAATTTACTGGCGAAGGAAGTGCAACGGCTTTCGAGGCGGGAAATCACCGGGGATCTCGAAGGAATTCAGTTTCTGACGGATGACGAGGCGGCGGAACCTGCCACTCCCCCACGTAAATTGCGTTCCGACGAAAATTCAACCGTTTGTCGTGAGCAAGAGGTGCTTGAGGGAGAAGAAGTGCCCAAAACGTCTAAGCGCATAAGAAAGAGAAAAAAGGATAGAAAAAATGCTGCACGGGCTTCCAGTATTGAGCTTAGCGATGTTTCGGGGGTTTTCGAAGATTCCCTGTCGGAACATTTATCGGGAAACCCGCCTTCGAAGAGTGGTCCCGAGAAAGAATGTACACCAGTGGAAAATGTACCGCAACGGGTCTCGACGCCGGCACAAGAGGGCCATGAAGAGGGCCCCGAACAAGTATCGGCGCAAACATCTACCCCAGGGTCTTCGGCATCGACACCAGTGAAAAAGACTCCGAAAAAACGTAGAAATGCTAAAAAGAAGAACGGAGATACCCCTGAACCAACTAAAGCCGAAGTAACCAGAGAAGAACCCACAGGAAATGCAAAGGAGGTGGAGGAATCGACCCGGGAAATATCTCAACGCGAGACTACGCCTACTCCAGAGACCGCACCGCCAAAATCTGCCGATTCGCCATCTTATGGCCGTCTTTCGTCGGCCAAAGCCACCCAAATCAAGCAGTTGCCTGCGGTACAACCTGTGTCCACAATTATCGGTCTTTCGCACCAGCAGATCTACAAGATTAAGCTCACGGACGTCAAGGTGAAGACAATTGCAAACGTACCCATGTCGAAGATGTGTAAAAATGCATTGGAATTTGT
>JAJMAK010000390.1:0-14820 GCA_030572615.1 Metschnikowia lachancei | reverse complement strand
CAAAGGAGTCCCTCGGGTAGAGATGTCCCGCTAAGAAGTACCCAAGGTAGATCTATTCCACAAATAAGCCCTCAAGTTAGCGATATTCCGCAAAGGTCAGCAAGAAGGAATGACGAATATCCATTCCGGGCCCTGTCTGGGACATCCAGGCTTGGGTCTCCGAGAACATCAGATAGCATTCAAAAGAGACGGGGAAGTAAAGACAGTATCGCTTCGATCACTTCCAATGGCGCTATAGATGTAAGTGAAGGAATGCTTCTCTCCCCTGATCTCAAAACTGAATTAAGTGCGGCAGCATGCCTGACAATTCCCCCGGAAGATTCGTCACTGGACGAGACAGAAACTAAGTCCGTTTTTTCCGACCTTGACAGAAGGCTGCATGGAATAACGGATTCAGAACAGAATGCTTCAGAAAGAATTCGACCATCAACTGGCAAAAACTCGCAACCTCTTTCTATTTCCAAAAATACCAACAATGCTACAACCCTCGGAGACCATGCTGAAGACCAAAGTCTGACACATTCCATTCACTCTCTCAAATCAAGAAAAAGAATTCCTTTAACCAGAGGAATTTCAGAAACTTCAAGGAATGAAATAGAGCTCCAAAGGCTGACTGACTGGCGTGATAATGGGCGTCTTTTGTCTCCACAAGTTCCTGGTTTCGGTTCTGGGTTACAAATTTCAAGTAGTGAAAGTTTAATTGGCGAAAAATCTACCAAGGAAGACGGGATACAAATAATCTCACCGTTGGATAATCCATATCAAGTCACGACCAGTCCAGCAATCAGAGACAGTGACGCCACAAGCACAAGCTCTTTGAGCTCTCCAAAAGTAGGTTCTGACTCGGCCCATTTTAAAGATGGTGGAACAAATTTTGCTCAAACACAAACTCCAAAATCACACCCACTCAAATCTTCTGAGTCTTTATCAAGGTCTCGAGAATTACCAGGTCAAGCGAGTGGATCCAGCTTCTCTGTTCTTCCTTCCATGGCAATCGAGGAAGATGATGTTTCACTTTTCATTAAACCAAAGGACTTTTCTACCGTCAGAATCAAAGTCGTTAGTACAATCACAGTGAACTCCAAGAGGGCAGATGACTACAATTGTACCTTTTCCATTAATGATCAAGAAACAAATAAGGAAATGTGGAGATTCAGAAAATCATTCAACCAGATAGTTTCTTTTGACTTAGAGGTTCGACCATTCATTGAATTTTTCGGGCTTCCCCCACTACCCGAAAAGTCCGCTTTTAGCTCAACTACACCAGTAAAAGTCGATTTGAGAAGCCAAGCACTACAGAAATATTTTGATACGATATTTCTAATGCCACATATTCCCCAAATGGTACTTCTTCGTATCTGCAAATACATTTCTGTGGACTTTGTCAATCCTCTAGACGATTATCGGTCAGGCGCCAAAAAGGAGGGTTTCTTGATACGGAGGTATAAGGGTTTGGGGACAACATGGAAAGTGAGATGGTGTCAAATAGATGGTCCAGAATTAGAAATCTATGATTTACCAGGTGGCTCTTTGATTGAACAAATCAAGTTAACAGGCTCCCAAATTGGACGACAATCTTCAGATATCGCGTCAGAGGACAGGGGATATCGCCATGCATTCCTTATTCTCGAGAGTTCAAAGAGTCTGAAGTTATCTGGCTACTCTCCAAAGCATTTTTTTTGCGCGGAGTCGGATTCTGAGCGAGATGAATGGATTGCAGCCATGGTAGAATTTACTGATAACGATCCCCTTGCAAATGAGGAGAAAATTGCTCACATGGAAACTCCTCAAATATCCACAGATACTAAAGAGCTGTCTCAAAATGAATTTGAAGACACTGAGCAGGATTCGTTTGGCCGTCAGAGTAATCATCTGACAGGGCTGAGATACTCACTTGCTCAAGTGACTGCTGATGACGCCGAATATCAAACAGCGCCGGAAGACCCTGCTCAAAAGCAATCTAAGAAGACGAAAATGAGGCACTTGTTCCCCTTCCGAAGTAAATACGGGCAAGTTGAAGATCCAATTATCGCTTCGCCACTGACGGCCGATTCTTTTTCAAGTCTTCCGAGCCCAGAAACAACTATGCAAGACTACTTGAGTAAATTAGACCTCTCAGAAGAGCTGTCGAAGGCAGTTTTTGGAAGAGATCTAAAGTATGCCTATGAGTTGTCAAATCATGAATTCGATGGAATCAAAATACCCAGTATATGTTTTAGGTGCTTAGATTTCTTGAAGAAAACGGGAGCTATTTATGAGGAGGGTATCTTCAGATTGAGTGGATCTGCATCCACAATCCGCTCGCTTAAAGAGAATTTCAATAGCTGTTTTGATCTTGACTTATTTGGATCACCCCTAAAGCCTGATATACATACAGTGTCCGGGTTACTCAAGACATATTTGAGGGAGATGCCACATTCGTTATTTGGTGAAAGAACATACCATGAAATGCAAAGAATCGTGACTGATAATAGCAAGCAACATTCTCAATCCCAAATAAGCTTGATGGTTAAACAACTACTACGAAGCTCCGGCAACACGGATGAGATGCACTACAATTTTTGTTTGGTCATTCTTGGGTTTTTACGCTCAGTGGTCGCTAACAGCTCAACAAATAAAATGTCATTGAAGAATGTTTGCATAGTTTTCGTTCCGACATTAAACATATCCGTCGATGTGTTGAGTCTTTGTTTAATTGACTACGATTGTATTTTCGGCGACCTGGCACCGGTGCCGGATCACGAAAGAGAGGTTCTTGATTTGCAAATACCCCTTTTTTGAATTTAGTTTGGATTAAAGCTTAGACTAGTCATATTGGTTACATAAGAAAGCAGATTATTTTTCCATGAAGTAGTATTTACCACTCACTCTCGCCTGCAGCTCTTTGGAATACGTAGTCTCTTCCATCTATATTCGCAACTCCTTCTTTGAGATTGCACTTCCACTTATTTTTGACTCTTTGAACCTTATCATACAAACACAACATAATTTGTCCCTCCTGGTCTCCCTCTTCTTCGTCTGATTTTTCTGAGTCTAAATCGTCATCAAGATCCGAATTAATATCATCAGAATCATTGAACACATCATCGTCGTCATCATCGTCATCATCAAGAACACCTGATCCATCTGCTTGGTTTTTCACTTCTTTTCGTAATGTTTCCATTGTATTCTGGGCAAGATCCAGTGGGAGGCTCATTGTTAATTCAAAGGGCCCGTCAGATTGGTTAGCAGGAAGGACTAATTCGTTGTCCTCGATTTCTTGTTTCACCGCTGGAAGTTCAATACCCATACTGTAAGACCCATTTGTCAAGTCCGGGTTCTGAATTGTAGCAGATGGCGAATAGCTTGGCATTATGGGTAAATCTAAACTTGTTTTTAACTGTAGCGAGTCGGACTTATGGGCAGATTCACCAATTACATTGTCCTGGATATGATGAGTCTCGTCATGTTCGTCATCCCAGCTGAAGTGACATACTTTAAATTGAATAAGTTTATCGCACCAAAGCTTTTTCAACTCTTGTAGAGTCGACTCATCAATACCACTATCTTCAAAGTCTTGTCTCGAATCAGCTATTACTTCTTCAACAACAGACTCGTATAGCTTTCCGGCTTCGAAGTTAGACATTTCCTTGGGACTGAACGACTTTAGTTAAAAACTTTGGCCTGAAGCAGTATTAACTTGATAATTCTCCTAAATGACTGAGAAATTAATTTTTATGTTCGGGCTTATGATTATGTATTCAAGATTGTAAGCTGGTCACCAATCAAGACAATTTTTGTTCGCACGTTTCACGAAAAAGTACCAATATACAATACTAAAAATTATTCTTATTCCGCGTACTCGCCTCGACTCCATCTTCAACTTTTTCAATGATACTCAAGAGGTACTCTTTTTCCTTAATTTCCATTTGTAATTGATTTTCTAAATTCTCCTTTCTCTTGTGGACTTCTTTAATCTGTGAGTTCTTCTCTTCTAGTTTCATCTCATAGTTCTTTCTCAACTGGCTCACCTTGACTTCGTGCTTCTTCGAGTATTGGTGATAAAGCTGTTCAGCGATTTCCTGAATTCTCTCATCGCTCTTTTGTTGCGCTGTCGCTATTTGGGTTTTCAAGAGCTTTACTTGTTGAGCCAATTCAGCTTCTGATTGCTGGTTCCGAGAACTATTTTGTTTTGTTTCTGTTTTCAAATCAGCAATGATTTGTTTCTGCAGATTAACTTGTAGATTAAGATCTCTCAATTTTTCTGTATCACCGCTTATAATCAAATCCTTCTCCTCAGCTTGAGATTTTAACATTTTTACTTGCTTTTGCGCTTCCAAAAAAAGTTCCGATAGACTTTCGTTTGTAGATTCAGTTGAACTCAAAGCGTTCTTGAACTTCTCAACTTCCCTTTGATGGACATTTATCTCTTGTTTGAGGTCATCTAGTAGTGCCTTCAATATAGATATTGATTCATCCTTATCTGCGAGATCCACTTTCATGGTTTTATGCTCGTTTTCAAACAAAGCCATCTCATCGTGCAAATTTCGGGTATCCTCTAATAGGCTGCTGAATTTGTCGTTAAGAACTCGGATTGAAGATTCTTTTTCCTTAATAGCATTCTCCAAGAAACATATTTTCTCGCACATTCTTTCATTTTCTGTAGCAAGAGAAGATTTTTCGAGCTTCAAGTCCTCGACATTTGTGTCTGCCATATTAACAATTTCCTTTAAATTTTCAATCTCGGCATCTGAAGATCGAATGGTATTTTTTAAATTCAGAACCTCTTCGCCTAGGTCTGTGATCAATGAAAGCTTTTCTGAAAGTTTCCCATCTATGCTTACCACTTCTTGCTGCAAACGTGAAATAAGAGCCGAATTTTCAATCTTTTGCTTCTCAAGGACAGTAATATCGTCAGATCGTTCTCTTATAAATTGACGAAGTTGGGTATTTTTGGCCAATAATACATCCCCCATCAGCTTTAATGCAGTGTTTAACAAGTCAAATTTGGCTCTTACTGCCAGACTATCCTCTTGCATTTCACAAACTTTAACCAAAATATCAGATAGTGGATCATCATCTAGGCCTAGTAATTTCCCAATATTTTCTGTAGGAATTACATCCCTGCCAGATGAATCTTGCGAGGAGTTCATTGTTGCTTCCTTACCGCCCAGCAGAAGAATCTTAACAAGATTCATTCTTTTAATGGGTGAGATCCCAAAATCATCAGGGGTATGTTCCTTGGTTCTTTTTTCCGGAATAACAGTTGAACGAGGATCTTTTTGGCGATGCTCCATTTTGGAATAGGCTGTTTCAAAGTCAGATTCGGGATTCTTTGAGACCGAAATTGGTTTGTGGCCAGATTTCAGCACCTCTTGGGATTCGTCATTATTTGACCACGATAACGCTTCTTGAATAGTCGAAGAGTGGGGTTGGTCCTTCATCCCACTTGCAGAAGAAATTCCCGGACACAGATCCTCACTGCGCGTGCCTGAAATGCCTCTTTCAATCACATCACCCGAATAATTTATAGGTAAAGGCGATGTATTCATTGTGGATTCGTCTTCTGAAGTACGATTCGCAGGTCTCGCTTGCACCTGTCGACTTGCTTGTCTAGTCACCAAATCACATGGACTTTCATTGGAAGCAGGCACTTTCGAAGGATCCATCTTTCGTGCACGGGGAGAAGTCCAAGTAAGCCAACCAGGATTATTCACTGCACATCTGTTTGCTTTATCAAGTGAGATGGTATTTCTACGAGCGGTACCCCTTGCTTCCGCGTTGATCAAATTTTTAGATCTATTGAATAATGGCAGGAGTTCGGAGTTCCGGAAGTCTGAATCAGTTCCGGAAGATTTTTCCTTCATGTCGGCAACCGAAAACCCTTCCGGCCGTTTCACAGGGGTCAACGTTTCTGGACAGTCAAGATAATTGCGGCTTTCCTTTAACGGTGACATGAAATGGTGTGCACTGTGTGAAAAAACCACTCGCTGTCGCGCCTTCTTATTATAAAGAAATGTTTAGCTGCACTACTCATTTACTTTTCGCAGATATACATAAAAATAGGTGCATATGGACCACTTTTGAAAAAGTATCAAATTGTCGCAGAACACAATGATAACTGTTATATGTATTTTTTCCTCTCTTCTATGAAAATTGATCCCTGAATCATCCGAAAAAGTCTAAATACTCTTCTTGTAAAATTGTGACTAAAATTTTTCACAAGCAGTAATTTGCCAAGTTTAAAGTATGTATGTCCATGTCTATGGTATTAGTTATCGATCTAAAATAAAGCAAACCATTGCAACTGGTCAGCAAGTGTCTTCTCCTTGGAATATCAGACTAGAGGGTTAGTGATATCACCTTTAATGGAATAACCGTGCTCGACACCGGAGAAAAGAGTAATTTGATACCTAGCTTTTATTTCTGCCAACTTAGCTTCAGTTTCGTGTCTAAGTTCTGCTGTAAAGATCGGGTCAATTTCTGCAGCTGCAGTGATAATTCGCTTTTTAATGGCGGCGACTTCTTCGAGGCTGACAAAAGAAGGATGGGCGATATCCGCCACGGTCGCCAATCCATCTTCTGCAAGTTGTTGAACAGCAAACTTCGCACCAAAGCAGTATCCAATCAAACTAATAAACGTGGAAGCACTGACCTCGTCACGAAGTGCTTTCAAGAATCCCTCCACAATTGGTCGAGTGATTTCATATGAGTGGTTCTAAAGCCAAGATGGAAAGTCTGCCATAGGGCCCACCATTGGGTCACCCTTCAAAATATCAGGAATGTAAACTTTGTATCCTCCCCTTGCCAATTCATGTGCTGCCAACAAAGTATTGTTGAATTTGTGGCCAACAATATCGGTCAAGATGACATAATTCTTGAGTTTGAGTGCTCGGCACCTGTGACGTAAGTGTCCAATCCAAAAACAGATTGGTGCTTGCCTACTGGAGTGCCTTCATGGAAGCTAGCTACAGGACAGCATTTTCCTGGGGGATTGGAGGCCATTGTATTTCGTATTTGAAGAGAATTAATTGACGAAGAGAATTATCTTCTAGCAAACGGAGACTGCTCCATACAGGGTCCGGCGCGGAATCACCGGAATCAATTTTCCATCACGTGCCTCTTTCTTGTCTAGTTGGCGATTTTGAGCAAGATTGTGCACTCCGCAACAACTTAGATATTTGCGCTGAGCATATCCGCTTTAACGAGGGCATGAATCTAGTGGTTAGTATATGAAAAAAGCTTGTTTTTGAAGATCAAGATAATTGTTGAGTGGAATGGAAAAAAAAAACATACGTCTTGTACTGATGCATTGATGAGCTGCCTAACCTCTAAGGCCAACCAGACTTTCATCATGTTTAAGGAATCTTCATTTTGAAGTAGCTCTTTGCCTTCTTTCAGTACTCCCAATTTTCTGAGGACTGGTAGTGAGCTGCATTATTGTTAGTAAATCTGCTTAAAATTGAGCATTGTAGTCAAGAGAAAACTTGATTTAAAATACTGTCAAGTTCTGTTCTGTGGGGAAACCACGTAAAATGGCATATACGAACCTTGCGAAAAGATCCAACTGTGGATCGAGTTGTCTGCCAATACCCTCCAACAATAATATCGCGACGATGACAGTGATGAAGTCTCCCTCCATTCTAACATGATGCGATCTCACCATTGAAAGAACTTGATCAAGAAGATCTCCGATGCTGATGTTGCCTAGCGTGAAAGTTCTTTCTTTCATTCTGTCAACTAGTTTTTCCACCTTAAGGGCAAAAATTTCTTTATTGATAACTGTCTCAGGGGTTCTAGACCGTTCCACCATCAATTCTCCAGCCTTATACCCGTCAAACTCGGACAAAGATTTGAATAAATCAATGAAGTTTATTCTGTCGTCATGGTTAAGTTCAGTAATGAGCCCCACATCCAAAAAACATATTTCTGCATGATAACCATTTTCGTACAAAAATTCGAGCTTTTCGCACCAAGCATCGCTATCATTGCCCAAAGCCAACAATTCCTCAGTGATTCTGTTCGTTTCATTTTCGTTGCTCGACTTGACAATTTTGTATTCTCTTTCGTGTTTATACATCTCGTTTTTGTAAAACCTCACAAGCATGTTTCCAGGATGAAGATCTGCATGGACAAAGTTATCGAGGATCAACATTTGTAAGAAAGAGTCAAGGCCCTTATCACTCACCTCCTTTGATAAATTCTTACCGAAATTTCCTTTCAATGATAGCATTTTTTCCATGGGGACTGCCTTGATATACTCCTCAACCAAAACATCTCTGGTACTGAAAGTTAAAAATGGTTTCGGAAAGTGAATATCAAGTCTGTTCCGAAAATTGTGACGAAACTTGGCCAAGTTAAGAGCCTCAATTCTCAAATCAAGTTGTAATCGCATCAAGATGCTGAATTGCTCAACCTCGTCTGGCAAAGAGAGCCACTCCATTGTGGGGATCACATCAATTAGGTTAGCGAAAAATTTCATTATGCGGAGATCACGATTAATCTTTATCTCCACATTGGGGTGTAAAACTTTGATGGCAACTTGCTGATGAGAAGAAATTTGGTTGCCCTGTTGTTCTGTAACGACCATGCCCTCCCAGAAAGAACCTTTTTTTTTGTCCGATGCGGCAAAATCAAGGTGTTCCGACCCACCATCTTCGGCCTTAGCTCTCGAAATGGCCTTTTGTGACAATTTTGCCAAATAAACCTGCGCAATAGCCCCGACACCAACAGGCTTTTCATTGAATTCATCAAATATGTCCTCAAAAGGCATGCCGAAACTCTTAGCAAGAATTTTCTTCGTTTGCGGGAGAGTGTGTGGCTTTGCATTTGAGTGCAATTGCCCTAACTCGTCGCACAAAAGTTTTGGAAATATGTCGGTTCTCGAAGCTGCCCATTGTCCCAACTTAATAAAAGTAGCACCAGCAGCCTCTGCGGTCCATCTTAAATATTGAAACCAAATTTTGGCCCCTGATCGGGTTCTGTCGGTGGTCGTTTTGTCTTTTGGGCCTATCCAACAAATTGGAGCAAGCAAAAGTAATGGAACCAATAGCGTACTCAATTCTAAGAACCTTGCTATAGTTTTGAAGGGGTCAATCACATAGTCAGTAATAGCAAATTTGAGCCGATGGAATAACTTCAATAGTAAAGGCCCCTTAGATACCTTAGAATTTCTGTAGTCATCATAGAGCTCATGTTCTTCTTTTCTGGATGCTCCATAGAGCCCACTTTCGAGTGTTTCACAGTTTTCTAAAGGCTTTAACATATGTATGGATGTGTCCACCGGATAGACGTCATTGAAAAATGGAGTTTGCAACGAATATACTGAAAGAATGCCAAGCCCAATTCCTATATGAAAACTTGATTTCTTATTTCTTATCCATATCCAGTTTGGGTCATATTTTTCACGCTCACCATTATGATAGGAGTTATGAGGATACTGCTGCTGATGAGCACCCTTGCTATCTCTTGATTCTTGGAAATGGCGAATGGCTTGCCATGGTTTTGATATGTATGAGGTTTGCCTTCCGCGGAGGAGGGTGGCCCTCCATGACAACGTGCCAGAATTATATATTGAAGTATTCCTGAGTTTAAAAATAAAATCAGGCGATATTCTACCCAAGATGTCATTCGTTCGGAGCATGTTCGCCGGCGACATAGTTTGTGAATCTGAGAAGAGGCAGTGGGGACAAGAGAAAAGCAACGGTATTGCATGAGCTACATGCAATACCGTTAGTATCTGCTCCGCATATTGATATGATTGAGATTTAATAAATAAATAGCACACAAGAACTATTTTATTTTTCTCCAAAACGGTACATAAACTAAATGGGGTTGGATAAATAAATAAACGAGGGCAGAGATGGCTATGTTTCCTGAACGATGTATCACTTCCTTTTTTTTTGGGTCACAGGTTACAACAAGCTGCTTACAGAATTTGAGCTCTTACCTGAAACCAATGGTAGATAACATCTTGAATGCGCCATTTTTAAACGTTCTTTAGGATGCGTCCAACTTGGTAGACGATGAGTAGGACCTGAAGTGAAGAGTCGGGAATGTCATTCTCTCCGGGAATAGTAAATACAGTAAAAGCATCCTATATGAATAACTCGTTTAGGCTCGATCGCGATAAATGTATCGATTTCGCATGCATCAAATTATTGCACACCACTGAGAATAGTTAAACCACAGTTTGTGATATCAGGTGGAAAAGCACATGTCAATAAATACTACCATTGAATTTTAGCCAAAGTTAAGCTAGTTTCATGCTAAAAATCGTCTTTTTTATATTAAACACGTGACAATACACGTGACAAAGGTCACGTTTCAAGCTGCAATTTGCGCATGCGCGTTGCAACCAGAGTATAAACAAAGATGGATACAAATTAATAAAGTTTACATAAATATTATCTTCACAACGTTCTCTAAAATATGACACATCGGGGTGCGGATACGAGCGAGGCTATTAAGGCGTATATTCTCAAATGTTCCAAAAAAACCACCTTTAATTGTGTATGAAGCTTTCCTGAGACAAAATGTCTCTATTTTATCAACTCATATGGGTGTACTGGTGTTTGTGTGGTTTGTTCAAGTATACGACAGTAAACCAATCCTCATTCCTATGATCATATTACGGCTCAGCCAATTTGAGACTATATGCAGGTTATTATAATTTTGGAAATTGGTCCTTTTCAACAATAATTATCACGAATAACGTTCCTGAAGGCTTCAAAAATAGAATTTTAGTCATTATTAATCAACATTAGATGTTAGAGGTTTATTCCGCAACAAAAAAAACTGATTTTGGGGTGGTTTCTAAATTTTTCGCAAAGCTGAAAGAACATTTGTATTTAATTAAATTACCATAAAATTTAAAACGCAATTTTTAAGGCATTCCGACCATTTTTTAGATTTTTTAAGTCGGAAGTAATATACTCCTTATACAAAAGTATCTAGCCTAATAAGTCAAATTCCCGAAAAAAGTCTTCATGGCTTATTCGCCATTAGGTTTTGGGAGCGATCGCCGTAAATGTATATACACGATAGTTGAATAAAATCGCGTGTAATTAATTCATTCATATAGGATGCTGTTACTGTAACACTAAATCACTTTTTGTTCGCATTGGCAACACAGGCGCGAAAGCAAGACATAGTTACATAATATTTTAAAGAAATGGGGAAGTGTCTTATCGGAGCAGCCATCTACCTTGCCAAGCGAGCTAAACTTCGATCTGCTTCATTCTCGAGAATGTGATTTCTAAGAATTGACGCCCAGAAGAATATGGTACAAGTGCCCTTAGGATTTCTCATGTCACCTCTTCTTGCCACTATGCTATCATGGGCATTGAACAGATCATGAAAAACTGCAATCTTGATCCAGTCTAACTCGTTCAAATTGTTGATTATAGTGCGCTGATCTTTTGAAAATGGAAGCCGCACTTTCTCCTCAAATAAGGGGATTTTCTTAGAGTTGTTCAAAGCGAGTAGACTTTTATGCTTTTTAATCACTTCATCATACTCAGAATAAGGAATCTCGATCTTGGTTCTGCTCCTTAAAATTATTGGCAAAAGAGACTTTTTCTGACGTTTCTTGACATCAGGCTTTTCCGATTCATCTTCATCACTGCTTGAATCATCCAGGGTAGAAGCCCATGCACACTCAGTTTCTTCTGAATTTTTCAAAGGTTCTTTTTGTGACCCTGAAAGCCGTTCGCCATCTTTACCTTCTTCATCAGTGTGCCCTTTCTCAATCATCTCAGCGGGTTCGTTTGCAAATCTTTCTTCAGCAGCTAACATCTTCTCCATTGCATTTTCGGTAAGGTTTGAGGTGTCGCCCTTGAAAAACTCGTGCCGCAACAATTTCTTTCTCTGTTGTCTTCTTGAATCTCCTTGCTCAACATGTTCAGTATCAACAGGCCCTCCATGGAAAACAGATTGTCTTACAGCAGTCCAATGCTCGACTATATCAGGGCCACTAGTAACTTTAACCTTCAAAATGCTGTATCCCGACACATACAACGATAAGAAGAAAATTAGTGGGAGATATAAAGGAAATAAAACCAACGCAGCGAATAGAAGTAAAGTATACCGAATAATGCTATTTGATCTCAAAATGGACGTAGCCTCTTGAACATTTCTATGTCTGACTTCGGGGCTGTTGATTTTATGTGATCGATCGAGATCGACAAACTTGGGCCATACGATAATATCATTCACCTTTGCTGGAGGAGTTCCTTCAAAATATTGGATGTTAATAGAGTTCAAGGAGTCAAAAGGTGAGTAATCGGTGATGAAGCTGGTATAGAACGGCACAGTTCGATCGTTCTTGATATTAGCCAAGAGGATGCGCTTCTCAAAAAGACGCAATCCTTTTATATAATATGACTCGGGTCTGGTCATTTCCACCAATAGTCTTTTTGAATCACCCAAAAACAATTGAAATCCAGTTTTTCCAAAAAGGCGCTTTCCCATTCCATTAGCGATTCTATAAAAAACTGTATCCTTGAAGAAATGGACTCCGATATGAGGTGTAGCAAATGTGGTGAAGAAAACTGGTGAAACCTCCTGAAAGAAACCCAATTCATACAAACAGCCCACCACATACCTGGAAATCAATCCACCCAATGAATACCCGATGATGCTAATTTTGGTAACATGACACTTATTCTTTAGCTTAAGGGTTTCAATTTCGTAAAAAAGATCAGCGATAGTGTTTTCTGCACATCTTTGAATGCCGTCATAGGTTTTCCAAAAGCGAAAAGAGGATGGCTTGATGGTTACAATTCTTTCAGCAGATATTGGAGCAAATGACTTTTTGACGGCTTTTTCAATCGTCAGCATGTGGTTAGGATTCCCCCAAAGACCATGTATGAAAAGAAAGAGATGGACATTTTCATCTTCAACACCAACATTTTTCAGAGGTAGTTGGGTCATGGAAGATAAGATCTAGAGAAAATGCAACGTGTTGGGAATAAAAAGGAGAAAGGAATAATGAATCAATGACACAAGGGTTTTTCTTTTTCGGGCAAAGTTAGAAGAAGCAGATATATGAATGGCAATTGGTTGAGTAAGCTCTTTGCGAAGTATATGAGAAACGGGGATTGCAAAGATGAACGCTCGAGATAAGTTGATCACCTCAAGATCTCACTTATCGCAATCGACCTGTGTCACGTGCTAATAAAATCTTGCTACGAACGAAATGTGGAACAAAATTTAAGAAACAAAAGGAGAAGAATTGTATTTCTTATACTTTCTGGTTTTCAAAAATTTTCTCTCGATAGAAAAATATGGGGCAAATAAATGACTGCTTTTAAACAATGGTTATTCTTTGATTTTTTTCTTCTAAACTATTAACAATACCAAAAAGCACGACCTTTTAAGCCACGTTTGAGGTACAATATTTTGCAGCTCACCACGAGTTCCAATAGAGAAATTCCTCTTTAAAATAATTGCCGATATTTATAGACTTTCTGTTATAGCTACGTTTAAACAAAAGAGTTGATAGCAAGATTGACAGATTGCATTTGACTTCATTACGCTTTCTCAAGATGCCCTCAAAGTGTTCAATTTCCCAGCTTTTCCACAGATAAAACTTTTTTTCGATGGGATTTCGTGTAATACCTTTTTGCAAGCAAAAAGAAAACTAGGTGTTCTTGCTGAGAGGCTTATTTTAAATTGAGATTTTGAAAGTGAAACATCGTTATACTTTTTGCAAGTAAAAGTCGCACAACACCATGTCGGGACCAAGTCGTGTTCGAACCATGGATGCTATATAATGGTTTTCTTTGATGAATCTTATTCTTCACCACAATGGCCCTTTTCGGAACGACCGCTTCGGCAACAGCACCAGCCGTAGCTCTGATGTCTAATCAGATTAAGACCCAGCTTCAAGACCAAATCTCACAAGAGCTTGCTGTTGCAAATGCTACAGAATTAGTCAACAAAATCACCCAAAACTGTTTTGACAAGTGCATTGATCAACCACATGATCAAATTTCTTCACAGCAGAATGTATGCGTGAACCAGTGTTTGGAAAAATACATGAGGTCTTGGAACGTCATTTCCAAGACTTATATTTCCCGAATCCAACGGGAAAAAACAACTTAATAGTGTACATAGTCAGAATCCTACATTGGTCTCATTCATCATGTACTATGTAGCACGCAAAACAGCTAAACGCAGAAGCATGATAAACGCAGAGGCGCCATTCCAAGCTTCGTAAGATGAAAAGCTGTATTAATTCTTAAAGTAAATAGCTAGAGGAATACAAGAAAGCGACACAATATGTTGTCTATCTTTTTTGTTGAAACTGTATTTTCATGTTTTCAAAAAGATGGGTCTGTTGAGTGCACTGCTCAACGTACACTACCAAAAAGCGACGCATACCGCACTCGCAAGTGGCGAGGCCTCTCAGGATCTCAGGATCATTTTCAATTCACCTTTGGAACACAAAGAACTATCGTGACCTTCGAAAATCCTCGAGCCTCTTTGAAATTACTTTTTCTAGCCATGAGTACAGTTGCTTCCGAGTATAGTGCCGAAAAATCGGCCGTTCCTATCGAGCACAGATTCAACCCATACACCGACAACGGTGGAACTGTGCTCGGAATTGCCGGTGAAGACTTTGCTGTGTTGGCAGGTGATACCCGTATAGTTTCTGGCTATAATATCAATTCGCGCTATGAACCAAAAATCTTTGACGTGGGCGATAACATCGCCATGACTGCCAACGGGTTTTCTGCGGACGGTGCCGCTTTAATTGACAGGTTCAAGACCGCATTCAAATGGTACAAGTTTGACAACAACAACAAGAAATTGACTATCAAATCTGCTGCAAGATAT
>JAJMAK010000389.1:0-14900 GCA_030572615.1 Metschnikowia lachancei | reverse complement strand
GTATCGCCCGGATACTATACTATGGTAAGAAGCACCAAATCTATTACAGCGCTTAGCCAAAGAACTTGGCCATGGCCTTCTTTTGCTTGGCGGTACGGGCCTGGGCCAACTCCTTAACATCTCTGAGACCCTTTAAAACAGCAGCGTCGTTTGGCGAAAGAGTGAGAGCCGTTTTGAATGCAGCTTCCGCATTATCTTCATCCTTTATAAGAAGATAACCCGAGCCCTTTCTGTACCAAGCCTTGGCGGTGGTCTTTTCGTCGATTTCTGGGAACGCAAGGGCCTCTTCCGCAGCACGCACAGCTCTCTTGCCATCCTTCAACTTCAAGGCAACCAAAGCGGCATTCAATGCCAAAGACACGCTCAACGAGGTCTTTTCCTTGGTGAGCTCGTCGCTCAACGATTCGGGTGTGTAGTCATTCAAGAATTCAGATCCTTTGGAGTATTTAGAAAGAGACTTTTCCAACTTTCCCTCTTTCAAAAGCTTGGTGCCAAGGTCTTTCAAGAATTTGGCCGCTTCAAGCACGGATTCTGGCTTGGATTGGTCAATTTTGTCGTCATCAGCCAAAACCGCCTCGTAGATATCACCGGTGCCGTCATCGGCAACAGTAGAAGCTTCAGGTACGTAGTCTTCAGGAAGCTGACCACAGTCAGCAATAACCCAGTCTTGTTTGGGTTTATCGCCATCGCCTTTTTCGCATCTTTCAAGTTGTCTCACCACAGACTTACCCTGGATCACCTCACCGAAAACAACGTGCTTGCCGTTCAAGTGCGGTGTGGGCACGGTTGTGATGAAGAACTGCGACCCATTGGTGTTTGGCCCCGCATTGGCCATGGATAACAAAAATGGTTTGTCGTGGGTCAACTTGAAGTTCTCGTCCTCGAACTTGTTGCCGTAAATGGACTCTCCGCCAATACCAGTGCCATGAGTGAAATCACCTCCCTGGCACATGAAGTCCTTGATAACACGATGGAACGTGCTTCCCTTGTAATGAAGGGCCTTTCCACTTTCTTTCGATGCACCCTTTTCTCCAGTACACAATGCGCGGAAATTCTCCGTGGTTCTCGGAACAACCTCATCATAGAGCTTGAAAACGACTCTTCCTTTGGCTTGGCCATCTGCGGTGATATCGAAGAAAACTTTAGACATTGATGCGAGTGTGATTGTTTGGTTTCTATTGGGGTTGGTTTCTGTTAGGGTTGGTTTCTGTTGGGGTTTGGGGTTTTCCTTTCTATTAATAGGTTTGTGGTTCAATTGAATTACAACACGGATTAATGCTACTTCTCGGGTGAAGCAGGCGCGGCCTCGGGACGTACTTATACGATGCGTCAGCGTTCTATTTTTCCGTCTTCCGTGCGCGCACCCTGTGGATAGAACGTTATAGAAAACTCCGCAGGCTTGAATTGGAACATGGAGATACGGAACACGTCTTGAAAACAGTATGGAATATTCCATGGGAAATGGGGCAGAACAGTGCGGCCAACCCAATACAAAGCCTTATCTTATATTCTTGATATCTTAGAAACACTGTGACGTTGTTTTGTAATATCAGTATAATTGGTTGGGGTAGTCTTTCCAGGACAGGTATCTGATAATCATCACAATAAATGTCCAAAGCGAGTAGGGCCAAAACTATGGAGTTCATACTTTGTAAGCCAGGGGCTTGTTGGATCCACGAATTGAGCTGAATATTTATCATTTGAATGATTAGCGTTCACGGAATGTAGCAATATTCAAGATCCACTTTTAGCTAGTGCTTCCTTGAAGAGTTAAAGCTTTCTAGGATTCCCATTCTGGCTGCCGACAGTACTGTCAGTCCCAAAAGACGGATTGACGGAATTTGGAAGATTAGAACGCATCATCTAGCCCAAGCAGCTCTGCAGTCAGAAAGCTCCAGAACTTTGTCAACTCTTGAAAAATAGAAACATGTTTGATACCGGAACTAGAACCTTCAATAGCTCATTTCAAAATTGGACAATGAATAACCATGTGATATCCTCTTTATGGTCCTAATGGCCATAGAAGCACATCTTAATGGCTGTACTTGTTGAAGACCTTTCAAATGCCGAAGCATCAAAATCTCCCATTCCTCAATTCAGTCAGGACTTAAACTAGTGCCATTATAGCCAAGTTTTGTTATCCCAAACTCAAGACTATAGGAAAAGGCCACGACGCGCTTTTCTGGACACCCGTGACTAGGGATATGAAGAGGCAGTCACCCAAGAAACCGACAATGACGAGGGATACGTAATATTTCTTATCTTTTTCTCTATATCCCCCAATCTGCCAGCTTTTAGATGTCAAAGTGACCTCTTGTCCCCCAATAAAAGTACCATGGATACAGCCGCGGACCTCGCCCTTGGGATTAGCCGTAAACAAATAGAGCCTACTATTTTTTCTTGTACATATTTGGTCCGCGGCCATGGCCCTGGTATCAAAATAGTGATATACCGGTCCTAGACCCCATAGTTACACCATTGGCTATATTCACAGGGTTCCGTCTTCACAACCAATTACGGAAAGAAACAAGGAAAAAGTCACAGAAGATCCACCAAAATGAGAACCTACGAGACAGGGCGAACAGGATCAAAGTAAGGATGGGCCATGGCCTCCTGCGCTGTGAGGCGCTGGTGGTGGTCGTACTTCAAAATATTATCGATGAAGTCAAGAAATTCATCGGTGACCAAGTGCTGGTTCTTTTCGTTGACAAAACGTTTCCAAGGCCGGCGCATGTAGTAGCCCAAGTCCTCGTACTCATCGCTCAAAGTTAATTGGTATTTCTGGAGGTAGGCATGAAGATCATCTGAGCCCAATACACGCACAATTTGCACAAGCTGGTCGGTATTGGATTTGCCGTGGAAAAATGGCTCTTTTTTAAACACAATCAGCGCAAGCATGCAACCAAAAGACCACATGTCAAGCAGGTAATCGTATAGACGGAAGTCTACTAGCAACTCGGGGCCTTTGAAGTAGCGCGACGCCACACGAACATTATAATCGGTGCCCGCATGGTAATATTCCGCAAGACCCCAGTCAATAAGGCGCAACTGGCGCTTTTGGTGATCAATCATAACATTATGTGGCTTGACGTCACGGTGCATGATGCCCATTGAATGGGAGAAGTCGAGCGCACGAAGAAGCTCGTACATGTAGTAGCGAATATCCAAATCGGAGAATTTCGGGTACATTACTCGGAAATCCACGTTGTCGACGTGTTCGAAAATAAGCCCCGGGGTTTTCAGCTGTGGTTCGCGCACGACGTCAAGCAAACCAATGATATTGGGGCCGCCAACCAAATTCTTTAAGATCAGGATCTCCCGCTTGATTTTCTTACGTTTGACCGGCTTCAACACCTTGATCACGCACTGGGCGCCTGTGGTCAAATCTACCCCAAGAAACACCTCGGAGTACTTGCCTCGGCCGAGTTTTTTCACCACCTCGTAGTTGTCTTGCGAGTTCCATTTGATATTGATGTCTTCATAGTCCCAGAATGACTGGGGCTTCTCTTGGAGAACATAAGGGTACACTTTCAGTACGGAAGAAACCGCCATTTTGGACCTAGGGGTGCGGATACGAGTATACGACCGAAACGGCGGCGAAAACACAAGTAAACACGCGGAAAAAACGACTAACAAATACACGTACACACGGCTAGACAAGTGCCGGGTCGGGGGTATTTTTGCGGGAGTGGGGCGTTCGGGAAATCAAGATTCCGGGCGGCCTTTGGGTGAAGAAGTATGCTTTAGTATGGCCGAGCATGGTTTCTGGGGTGACTGTGTAGGTGGATTCGGTGGCGCACGACCGCGATGTTGGGTGTTTATGGGGACATGATTAGGGGCGTATTTCTAGTATTTGCTGGGGACTTTTTGGTTAAAGGCTTTAATGGTGTACAGGGTATTGGATGAGTGGGTTTCAGGGTGTTTCTCTGAGTTTTATTTGGTGGTGGTGACAACGTGTGAGGTGTTATGGGGCTATTATGGGGCTATATTGGGATGGATATAACGATAGAGACAAATTTGTGATCATGGATGTGGATTGTACGTAGTGACGCGTGTTTTAAGTAAAAAATACAAGAATATGTGATGCAGTATTAAATTATGACCAATTATGAGTACTAATTTATTATGTCGTGGATATGGTACGTTATAATTGAAGGTGTGAATGTATCAATTACCACCCGTTGAGTCACCTCATTGAATATATTGATGTCAAAAGGATTGATAGGAGAAGTGATGACTAAGAAGAAGAAAGGAAGTTCATCCCAGTAAGAATATCAGTTCGTTTGTATCTGTAGCTGAACATGTTATGAAAATATTACGTGCCTCTTTAACGGTTGTGAAATTAGTGGAATGAACATCGCTATATTCGTTTGAGAAAATCGTTAAAAGTCTTCCACCACCCAGACTCCGATTTCAAGCACTTTTCTTGGAACTTTTTCTGAAAATAGGGAATCTCTACTGTTGGGCAATTCGCTAGATATCTGTATCTTTCATTTGGAACATGTTTTCTTGGTTTGATTGCTTATATGGAGACCCCGTAATGTTTTGCGTCCGCTGCATCTATCAAGAGTACACACTTAAGCAATAAACCGTAGTTTGAATTACTCCCAGGCCACTTTTAATGATTGAATTGATCAATTTGGGATAAATAGATGGAAAATTACCTAAAGTAATCTCTTTCTCGGTAGCGTTCCCAAACCTTCACTGTGATTCTTTCCCAAATGGTAATTCGGTGGCTTGCAAAATTAAATCGATGAATACGGCTATATTAGCAACTTTTGTCGATTAATGAAGCCATACTATTACTATTATTTCATCTACAGGTCGACCCCGTCTCTTAATTGGCTTTTTCTAGTGGGAAATAGTACCTCCTGGTTTTTATGGCATGTCACATAGACGAAGGGCTATGAGATCAAGTAGTGATTGTGATGTGATTCTTTATTGCAGCTCGTTTGCACTTTTTGCATTTCAAAATTAACATACCAATTCCACATTTGGACTTTTTATTCTGTCTGTTTGTCGTATCTCATACGCTACTGCTGTGGTTAGATAAATATAAACGAGGCATTCCATACGGTGGCCTTCACCTTTAGAACAACATCAGAACAAATGCATTTAAGATCACGCGAAAAAGAATAAGATATACGAGAGATATATAGTATGTCGTACCTGTTTATCGTAACATGTATGTCAAGGGCCAAGAAAGGAAATCAACCATGAACCAAGAGTCCCCTAGAACACTATTTACTGACTGCCAACGCCCATAATTGCGATCATGAGTACAACACTAAAAGGTTCTCTTTGTTATCTTTTTTGCATGTAGAATGTCAAACCAAACAAACTGTCTTCTCTCATCAATGTCATACCCGAGCTTACTGGTCAATCTTTTATTCTAACATGTTTCTAAAAGAATGTAGGAGCCTTGTGACATAAGAATAATCAGTCCTTTGCCGATTGGGAGAAGGATACATAATCTGCCAAGAGGTGCTACTTTCACATCCATATATTTATGATCAAATGATGTACTTGATGTGCACCTTATGTAAATAAGTTCAACAATTTTAGGTGCACGGGGTTTGTGAATATGTCACTAAGAATACTAAAAGATGTGTATGTAAGAATATAAATCACAAACTTGTTCCTTGATTTGAAAGAACAACTCCATACTCTGTTCCTTCTCGTTACTATATCACCTGATTAATGATATTACTCGGAAGCAAACGTGTTGATGAAAAAAAGAAATTTGTCGATACTCTTCTACGATTCACTATTGCCAATCTGGATGTACTACACTACCTTCTATTTTGATCCAGATCACACCACGTAAAGATGTTTCACATTAGAATACCTGGAACATCAAGCGTATTGTCCTGGGTTCTTAGCATGCGGAATATCCATTTAATATCTATATTATCCATCTCATAGCCACCTAACACATCACAGGTAACTTCACCAACCACACCAGTTTGTAAAGCAATGAAAGGGAAACATCATACCAACGATAAATCCCAAGGACCGGGGATCCTACACCACTTTCTATCTTAAATGTATTACCACGTCTCCAATTAACCGTGCGTCTTTATGAAGTATATTTCACCCCTAAAGCTCAAAGCACCAAATTCCCAAACGAGCTTCCTAATCCACCCAATGCCAGCAGGTCGCCTTGGTCCTGCTGCTTTTTTCTACGTTGTGCAGCTTTACCCTTGGAAACACTGTCGGCGGCCTCCTTCATGGCATCTAGACGCTTATCCTTCTTGACAAGCTTACGGCCACCGGAGTCGAGCTCGTAGTTGTCCAAAAACTCGTCGAGCATGTCCTCGAGATCACCACGCTCTTCGGCCATATTGAACTCGGGTCTTTCCTCTTCTTCTTCGTATTCCTCTTCCTCAAACTTCTTGGAGAGTTGTTCGAAACGATCATCAAGCAACGTCAAGCCCTCAGTCCGGAACAATGCACTGGAAGACATGGAAAAAGACGAGGTATCTGTCATGGCGCCCATTTTCTTCCGGAGCCTGTTCTTCTTCTTCTTGGACGCACCGCCAATCGTCGGAAGCTCAGAAACGGTATCGGGGGCTTCGGCAGCATCCTCATCCACGTCGTCGGCGTCGAAGTCGTCGTCGGAATCCCAGTCGTTGACCTTGTTTTTCTGGCTTTTCTTAAACTTCTGGAAATCCCGTTCCCATGCATTATCCACCACGGTTTCTGCCGGTGGGGTGTCGCCAAAGTCTTCGGGAGCCTCTCCTTCACCGTACGGATTCTCTAATTCGACTTTCTCGCCGGCGTAGTCCAGATCGTATTCATCAAACTCATCCTGGTAGTTGTCCATGTCCCATTCATCGTAGTCCCCTTCGTCCAGGTAAAACTCGTCGTCGTCCACGGCTCCCGACTGCAACAAGTCACCAAAGATATCGTCTTCGCCCTCTGCTTCGTTCTCTACATATGCCTCGTCGTCAAGCGCTTCCAACACCTCTCTCAAGCGAGGGTCCAAATTTGGGTTGAAGCCTTGGAGCTCGCGGGGAATGTTCTCGAGTTCATCGTGAGCAACACGACGCGTGGTCTCTGAGGGCAACGCGTCTTTGAGAAGATCCTCAATACGCTTTTTCGGCCGAGCGGCCTTGGTTTCGTCAACCGCTTCGATGAAAACTCCGTCTCCCGATTGTCCGATGGGACGCAAGTGCTGCATGTAGTCATACTTGGAGTCGTCATAGAGAATTCCGTATTGCGCCGCCAACCCCTCGTTTTCCCGGATATCCTTGAGTTCATTGGGCTTTAAGCGCCGGGCCAATTCCTGGGTATCCAAAGCGACGGTTTTGGCCGAGCTTTTGCTGGTGTTCTGTGAGGTGTTGTCGCCATTCTGGCCCGGGCCGTACTTCTTACTGTGAGCAGACTCCACCAAAACGTGTTGAGGAGCATCGTTATCGAAATAAAGGGCATCGTCATGCGATCTGTGCACCACGCTAAACGTTTTTGCGTTTTTCTTATCGAACTTCTTTTTGGCCATGTTTTTGGGCGGTTGTGTGCTTATTGCTTGCTTTTTGATGGGGTGAATTTTTTTAGGTGACTGATTCGGAGATGAGCATCGGCCGGGAAGGTGAGGTACCGAGAGCCGCGCGAGAAGTAATAATGGGGTGGACGGGGGGCTAAAAGGGGACTAAATGGGTGTGAATTAGGGGGAAATTTAGCGGGAAAACGGTAGATAGTGGCGTTTTGTGTTTTATATAAGTATGAGGATTTTTGGCGTTTTTTACCTGTAGATGAACGAGATTGATCGACCTAGTGATGGTGGGTGACTGGGTCACGTGACTCGCCATAACCACCCCAGTAACGTCACCAGTGTTCATGATAACAATTCGTGTTTAAAACCAATTCGTGTTTAAAAACAACTCGTGTTCTGAAAACCATGAATTGGGCCAAAAATGAAATTTTCGGAAATGAAATCACAAATCACATGCATTAATGATGATCTCTTCCAAAGATGAATTGTCCCGCAATGTGATGAACTGTCCACCATGATGGAGAAATGTCGGGAAGAGAAACCCCGTCTGCCTGCTGAAATTACCAATCATCCGTGATGTAGAATAAATTCTCCTCTGAGAAAGGATTCATAAATGATGAAAAGAGAAACGTTTCGTCGCTTCAATGGTAAATTGCCTGGCCTTCACATAGGTAGCTCTTTGTATTTGCCAAAATAAAGAGCAGGGTTGCAAAATTGGGGAACTGATTCAAAAACGCATTTCCAGAAATTTAATAAGTCAGTAAATCATTTTCAAGAGAGAATTTCATTTAAAGTGATTTACTTTTGTGAGTGCATTCTTTTCTTCTTTTCTTCTCTTCTCTTCTTTTCTTATGGATGAATGCATTTTCAAAGAGGACATTATCACAGGGCCAATTCAGGTTTGCAAATTGCAATACACAAGTTATATTTGCAACCCCTGTACTATCAGTGCAGTGAACATACGATGTCTCTTGAAAATATGTTTTATTTCGTGAACGTCAATCTTTTCCTCCAGATATATACTCTGGGCCAGTGTTGATAATCATATTGTGAAATTTACAGACAAAAATTTTGAGCTATATTCTCATACTTCTACTATTTACTAGATATCGATTCTGACTGGGGGAAAACTTTAGTAAAATATATCTTATATCGATTCGATATGTAAAAACTAGGCTATGACCAGGTGCTTAAGCCCGAGCTTAGGCCTGGGCACGACTCGAAGGTACTGAGGTATAGACAAGAACAAAGGAACACATTCGATGCCAAGCTGACCCAAGAGCACCGACCCAAACAATGAGTATCATCAGGATAGTGGGGCCTCTCAGCAAGGAGAGCGATACCAGTGATTAGCAGGTGCATTGTCTACTACGCTGAATGGTAGCCGAGCTTCCAAATCATCATACACTCGTGCAAGAAAGTTGGGCAATCCTACTTGGACTTTTGTGATGTACAACGAGACATCGATGATGGTGCCAATAGTAAGGGTATTGTGAAATGTTACTCAATACCTCTGAATCACATGTGAAACAGATTAAGACACTTTGACTTTGTTTTTGTCTCCATGACATCGTTCGTTTAATTTTCTAATTGTATATATAATTTGAGATACACCAAACTAGAGGATAAAAGAGGGAAGGTTTTCGTAGTTTCAATTAGTGGACCAAAATCAAGACTCGATCCGACTACGATCAGAATTTACGCCATACTCATGGCGAGAGGCTAACTCAAAGACGAAATTAGCATCAAGAATCTGGGTATACTATTGCTGAGTATAAATTCTTGAGAGCACTAGTGGAGGAATTCGAGATAGAAAACATCAAACCACACAAATTACCCATCAAGATACATCACGGTGGATACGTGTTCAGCAATAACCCAAAAGAAGATGCATTTTACGAATTACCCAAAGACGGCTCCCAGATATCAAAGGGCAGAATGAAGATAAGATATGAATGCGGAGTCGGAAGAATAAATTTGGCAGCAAAGAACACGAGGCCTGACCTATCCTTTGCGGCAAATGCATCAGCTAGTAGGTCATCACAAGCCACACAAAAGGACTTTCGAAAGCTACTTTATTGCATTGGATATATCAGCCAACCCTACACCAGAAGCTCCTATGTTGCCGGAAAAGAAAAAAAAACCGAAAGGGGAACCTTTACAGTTGAAACAATTTCAGGTGCATCCTATGCCCCAGAAGAAGACGTAAAACTGGTATCCGGAATGGCAATGTGCATCAACAGAAACTTAGTATAATGGTTCTGCAAGACACAAAGGACCCAACGATGGATACAGCTGCAGCAGAATTAGTGGCCCTTACAGAACAGAAGAAAACGGTGTGTGTTGTGGGATTTATGTGTGAATTAGGAGTTGCGGTGAGAGATAAAAAGCTATATGAGGAAAATCAGCCCACAATAGTAGCCTGCAAGAACAGTAAGAGTCCTAGTCGACGAGATAAGCATCCTGGATGATTATTTAAACGGCATTCCATTAAACAGGGAGAAAGTTCAGTGCTGATGCCAGTGAAGTCCAAGTTTAGGACAACGGAGCGAAATTGAGTGCGTTTGATATCAAAGGATGAAGAGTTTTCTTTATTATAGTTGCTTGAAGTGTTTTTTTATGATAGAAGAGCATCGGAATGGAGCTTTACTAGAGAGTGTGTGTGCTGCTTGAGCGTGATATGTCCGGCTGAATGGGACTTCTCTTGACAAAGTGCCCGCTGAACAAGGAAGATGGATGATTTCGATACCTGACTAAAGCCGGAAGCGATGGCTTTGTACATGATGGTGTTCGGGTCCGGGACGATGTCTAAAGAACACTTGTATGGGAGGAATTCTCGCGAGGAGGACCAGCTCCACCCCTGGCTTTCAAAAAAGAAAGAAAGAATCGAGAATATATTGTTTTTTAGTTCGAAAACAGTGTAACTAGATATGGATATCACGCGAAACTTCGAAAAATATTTGTAGTAAAAGAAAGTATCCGATACAGCCATTCCCATCGAGTCTAGGATACTTTTAAATCATCATACGGCCAGCTTTCAGTGTCAGATTGTCTCAGACGAACTTCACTCTGTGTTCAACAAAACAATAGAAAACAAAATATCCCTCGTACTTACTTCCAGTTCACCTCAAGTCAAAAGAAGGGACAATGCTTGAATCCTCACTTATCCGTTCAAGTGACGTCTGCAAGAACTCTTTCACTAGTGATGACTGCAGCTAGGGAAGATCCAAATACTTTAGGTTTGCGTTTCTGGAAGACAAAGGGGCCCGTTTTTGTGTCATTTGACAAAGATGAACATTGGTGATTGAGGTTTATGATGATGTTGAAAAAAGATTTGTCTTTTCCACCTGTTGAGTCAAAGTCTTTCAGTAGGCTGATCCATTTTTAGGGATGATGCTCCCCCATGAGCCGTTTTATGTTGAGAAGGAGGCTAAAGGAGATTTACGACGAGGATTTCGAACGTGTGAAGAGAATTATCAAGGGGAATACGATTTCTGAGCGGAGTTCCGGTAACAAAATTGTCTTCTTATGGATCACATTGCGCTTCTTTAAAGGGTTAATTATGGCCAATCTTCGTAAAGTGCTGATCTCCGGAACTTTAAGCCAACCAGTAAGGACTGGAATTACCTGAAGAATCTTAATATTTAAGAGGTTTTCTGGGCTCCTACTTTGACACTTCAAGACTCGTCTTACCCTACAATTAATCGAACAATCCCCATGATTTATGACATCTTACGGAATTTGGTCTCCTTGAAGGACAACGAATTCTCAAAAGAAAATCCTCTCTTTGCTTTTGGCTTGGAGCAGCCGAGAAAAAAGTCGCTTCCACGTCAAACAAACTGCTTTATCTTGCTAATGTACTCGGTCCACGGTAAATATTAGTGGCATGTAAAAATGAGAGCTTTACGAGGAACGAAATTAACATGATTAAAGAATTCTTTTTTCAGGCCTATCACAAGTACAAAATGAAGTTCGAAGAAGATTCAATTTCAGAAAATGTTGAACCAAAGACGATTTTGAAACGTACCTTAGAGAGCCCCCCGAGAAAGGGAGCCAAGACGATTTCCCGCATGGCCAGGGATTACTTTGCGGTGGCTGCAATGTCAGCACCCTCAGAAGCGCTTCTGTCTCGAGTCAAAGAAGAGAGGTAGATTCTGTCAAATACGGTAAAGATATTGGCAATATTCAAATCACGGAGGATCTTCACGACCGAAGAAATGCCTGACGAAGATACGATTAGTGGACGTGCCGATCAACTGGAAACCCCCGAGCCCATCGACATTGACAAAAAGGTCGATGAACCTATACTATTTACCAATGTGGGTTTTGTTGAAGAAGACTTTGAAAATGAAATGGAAAAAGCCATGGATATTTCGAAATGTGAGTATCAATCTCTGGTTTCTGGGAACTGACCTGCTTCTGCTCTATATATTTCCTAATTATCCCTTTTCAGGCAAAGCAGAGGCAATATTCAATCTTTTATGATTCATCGTTGTCGATGAAGTTACAGCCTGATTTACTCTGTAAGAAGTTCCTAGGCTACACTACGTAGCGTAGGGAATTACACACCCCTACGGATACCCTACGGTGCGTAGCTCCTAATGCGTAGCTTAGGCGTTTTGAACATCTCTGCTAGAGGAGATTTACGACGAGGATTTCGAACGTGTGAAGAAAATTATCGAAGGGAATACATGACAATGTCCGGTCACGATTTCTGAGCGGAGATCTGTTACCTTATGGATCACATTGCACTTCTGTCAGGTAAAGTATAAGCGATTAGCTAAAACACTCGCGCTCAAACACCACGCTGCACCGATTCCGCCGAAACAAGTCACCAATTGTTGGATTCTCGGCCCTGATCATCCTGGACGTGAGACAATCCCAAGTTGGTATAAGCACCACCAGATGGACAGCCGCGACGTCTGCGAGGGAAAACGCTTCCACATGAGCGTAATAGTATTAGAGTAATTAAGCGAAGAATAAGTATACAACATATATACACCAGTGGAGTAGGCTCGAAGAAGGTAGAGCCGAAGCACTGTCACAATCTGTCATCTTGTAAAGCCTGTGTACACGATAAGCGTATCTAACACGGTTGTCATAAATTCCAATACCAATTGCACCGTTCGGCCCGAAACAAGTAATTACGTTTCACTTCGGCCCGAAACAGTAACCACGTTTCACCGTTTCCGGAAGTCGGAATATATAAACCCCGGTATTTCCACATCTAATGATGGAAAAAACATTCTTACTTTAACTACTTTTCTTACATAATAAGTTTCAATCTTCAATCAATCTTCAAGCAATCTTCAATCAATCTTGAATCTTCAATCAATCAATCTTCAATCTTCAATCAATCAATCGACAAAGAAACAATATCTTCAAACTCTCTTCTTACCTGTTTCTTTCGTCTTCTTCTTACAATTTGCAGATATATTTACTTATTTCTGACAACTTCTATATTAATCAGTTTGAATTAGAGAACTACACTATCGGATTCGAAGCAGTTAATGGAAGAATCAGATATACAAGCGAGGTTTTCAAACAGCTGTTTGCGAAGCAAAAGGCTAAATAATCCTCGAATAGATGTTGAGATATAACGACACCCGGTGGCACCCGGTGGCACTCACAGAATGATCGATCTCTTTGTTTATTTTCAAGCGGAAATCACGCAAGTCTTGAGGATGAATTATGGGAAATTCTCGGAACTTACTGCTGACATCAACAAATTTGAGCTAACCACTAAGGATCAGAATAACACCGCATTGAATGTTGTAGCACATTCTGACAATGTTTCTTCGATATCTTTCCCCACACACCCGAGATATTACCCTTTTAAAAGGGTGAGAGCACTCCATTATGTTCCCGGAAATCAATAAAATTTTTGCAATCTATTTAACGTTGCATATGTAAGCATGGGGAATACTTTTAGTCTTTCTCCCGCTTTGGATCCCGGGTAGATTTCCTGGTACTGGTTGTTTTGTTTTGTTTTGTTTTTCCTTCTTTTCTCCTTCTTTTATCAAACTGTTTCAAACTCCCAAAATCAACTTTTTCCTACTTATGATAACCCCTCCTAATCTCACCACTTGTTCCACTTATTCCTCACTTCATTGTATCGTACACATATCTACACTTGTAGTGTTGACCACTTGGCTCCACACCCTACCATACAATGTCTCTTTCCTTTTAAGCGACCAAGTAAATGTCTTATCAACTTTTCCATTCCCTCAGATAAGGATCAACCCAGTTATGAATGCTACTACTGGCGTTTTTATACCTTTAGAATACGCATTCTATCAAGTAACACTAGCTTGAGAAACTATTATCTGTGACATGTCACCTGCTCAAACTTTGACCCATTCAAACATACTGGCTCCTGAAATATTGGTTTACCACCGACATTGATGAAAGCCGGTTTCTCTATCGACTTATCTTTTATATATCTTTGCGGCGATGTGGAGTCATAACAACACCTTCTCAGAGGAAATGCTTGTTAATATCGGGATATTGACGAGGAATTAATATCTGAGTCATTTTTCCCCAACCATTTCAGAAGCTTGTTCCTATTTCATCTAGGCCTTTGAATATTCACAAACCTGTCAAGGTGGAAATTCACAATATTCATGAAAATTCGATGAATAAAAGGTCACGAGTTCCGAAATGTTTTTCTTTATTGGAGGTTGAGATGCCTCTGGAGTTTCAAACGGTCTGCTATCTTTTTTTTTTTTTTCTTTTTTCTATTTCCGTTGATCCGAGTATCTATGACTATATCCGGATATAATGATTGGTACATAGCAATGAGATTAGCTTTGATGCAACAATCCTTGACTGTAAAAATGATATCTTGCCCTTTCTAGATCTCTAGTTTTGACCTACCACATTACAATACATTAACGAATGAAATACATGGCCAAGAAGAGAAATGCATTGCTTAAATATCTCTATTTCTACTTCACTGAATGGGCAGGCGTGTTACGGATATGATACCAAGTGTGGTTTTTGACAAGCATCAAATGGATCCATCCCACATTCAATGACTAATCGGGTGCACTTGGATCGCCTCTTCTTTGAAAGGTCTATAAAAACCCAAGCACCATACCGATGTTGTAGTAACTGCAACCAGCTGCTAAACAAATGCCAACAGCCAATGGACTTCTTTAAAGATTGTGACGTAAAGATTGTGGCCTAACATCGTGGCCTAACATCGTGGCCTAACGTCGTGGCCTAATGATCATGGCGCCCTTCTGCATCAACAACAATCTGCGGCCAGTTGCTGAAGTACACACACACAAATTCGGCCACTGCCAAAGATGCGACACCCACAATCAACCCGAACCACAACCCCAAAAGGCCGTACCCCATGGGGAAAGCAACAAAGTACGCGAGAGGAAGAGCAATCACGTAG
>JAJMAK010000387.1:0-15065 GCA_030572615.1 Metschnikowia lachancei | reverse complement strand
ATGACACAAGGTGTGCCCTCTGTGCATATTGTGCGGATATCACCTTTCATGAGCTCAAGAATTCAGCTTACGCCCAACACATGAGCCAGCAGCATGGGATTTACACAGACGGCTACTTAGCTCCAAATCCTCTCTGGTATGGCGAGTACAACGTGTCCAAGAAGAGCAGTGCCACCAGAACGACAACTCCTCGCATCAGGCAGAATGAAGCTGTTGTCTGTCCCGCGTGTTATGAGGTAATTGAGATCAGCGGTTCCTCCACCAGACTGAAGAGACGACTCCTCCGAATCAAGAAGAATCCTTTCTTAATGTACTTTAGACACTTCAAAGTGAAACACAGAGTTAACATACGGAAAGCAAGTTACTTCAATATTTTTGTGTGAGTTTTTTCGCGTGCTTTGTTTGCATTAAAGGCGAACCAGATCTTGTCAAGAACTCACTAGGGTAGATTTTGTTTAGGCCACCCACCTAAAAGTCATGTAATAATTTTTAGTATTATTGGCTTCTATTTTATTTACTAAAGTTTGAGTTATTAGCTCATATCTTTATTACAATTTTAGTTATTCCTCAAAAATTCACATATGTGCATAGACTTTAAAGACCCATCAGCATATTCTATTTCCTGTGGTCACGTTGAGCGCTGGCTAATAATGAAATCACGGACGCTATCTTCTTTTACATTAGTTTACATCGTCAACAGAGCTATTTCCAAGAAAACCCAACACCAATATATCACTCTTTCCACAAGTATTTTTCGCAGCGTCAACCAGCGAGCGAATATGGAATCAGCATAAACTGTGGTTAGGGGTTTATTTATTGCCCACAGTAAAGATAAGTTCAGCGATAAAGTCACCTAGAATCAAAGAATGAGCAATCTTCAACTCAGTAGCGTAATTCACATCCACCAATGGCACCGCCCGCAGAGATATCTTGCAAGGCTTTCGGAGGAACTGTATATGCTGGAAAACACACGTATACAACTATTATATCTTAGGCTTCGAATTATGAATAGTCTACTTTTTTTCAATTTTTACCCAACGGTGACGAACTGGTAAACGAGGGAAGTATTTCTTGAATAGTTCTGCATGTGGTGCAGCCAAAAGCACTCGTAATACCGTATCCTATAGTGCCTCCATTAACTGAAATAAAGCTTTCTAGACCTCAGCTCAAAACTTTGGGAAGTGTGATTCTTTGCCTGGTGTGTGTGTGTGTCATTTGTTGGTTCAACATGTTTTTAATCTGTTTTATGATTTGGCTTTTAATCCTTCAATTATACCAGACCTAGGAATAACCGGCACTACAATATATGGGCATTCCGGGAAGGAAAAAAAGGAAAGGATTTTTCTAAGAAGAAAAAGCCTCTCTGTTTATTTCCCATAGTGGTATATACTGACTCGCCACCTCATTTGACCGGTCGCCCATTGTGTCAACACGGCGGTAGTATATCACGTGAGATCTCTTAACACCCAAACGGTAATCGATTTGTTTATTGAGGCCTTACGCACGGTCATAGTTGGTGTAAATTCCCCCGATATATTTTTTTCTTTTTTTTTTTTCGCCTAAACCCTTATCCAATAATTTATGGCAATTTAGGTGACCGAGGCTTAAACCGAACGTGATTAATATTTGTGGTTTTATTAGTCTGTGAGTACAGTAAAACCCCTGTATAACGGATTGCTTTTAAAACAGAATCCCGTTTATCCGGAAAGCCCCACGGCCAAATTGGGGTTCCCCATAGTTAAGAGTTTTGAGTGTGACAAAAAACCCCCGAGTAACGGAACCTCGTTCCCCTTTAAGAGAGGGGCTGGCACCGTTATCGGGGGTGAATTTCGTTTTGAAATTTTCGGATCAAAACACACACAGAATACCCCTTGAGACACGCAAAGACCAAAGAACGCGACGAAAATCAGTAGACTCGTCGGGCGTCATTGCATTATAAAAGGGGCAGTTTTATCGCAAATCTTGGATCTTGGTATGTCAACTATTCCATACTCTACCAAGCTGGTACTTACCATACACAAAAGTGGCAAAGGGGCTAAGTCGTCGGTCACGCCCAAGATATTGTCAGAGAAGACAAAGTTTGGTCTTTTCCTAGCTGGACAAAATGCCTTTTTGTTTTGTTTTCTTTTAGGGTACTGGGACTCCTCTGGTCTAATTAATGTACTCCGTCTTGCATGCCTTTTGAACGCGACTGAACCCACCTTCTCATTTTGCACCCATTTCTTGACACAAATACGTTTGACCATTATCTTGGAAAAGCTAATTTATTTTAACCAGCTGATAAGAAACCTCTACCAAGAATGCCAACAAATACATCCATAAGGTCAAACCTCGAAGAACTTTCTCAGAAGAACGACGGGCCTGTTGGTGAGACTGGCATTATTCCGGCCCCGCAGTTGAAAAATCACAGCGCTTATAAATTACCATTGGATTTGTTTCCCGACAGGGCCACGACTTTCATTCTGGCCCAGCTCCAACAAAAGGCTTTGCTATCTTTAAGTTGTGTTTCAAGAAGATACTATTGGCCTTGTATCATGCGATTATATCGTAACATTTCCGTCGTCATCCGCGAGTTTTATCCCGATCTTATCATCATGCCTTCCTCGAGGTATTCTACTATCATGTTACTAGAAAATGTTCAAAAGTTATGTGCAACCTTGAAAAAAAACCCGAAGTTGCCTGGTTTCATTTATTCTATGTCATTTGGGGCTTCGGTTTTTGAGAAAAAAGTCTCCACTGTTCCAGTGTTGTTTCTCTATTCAATGTGCGGAGGTTTAGACTTGTTGTCTTTTCACTACAGGGGGTTTCTTGGAATTGACAACCGGTTATTTTCAAGCATAACAAGCCGGATGTCTTGTCTCATGACTCCAAATGCTTCATTCCCCTCAAACCTTGTTGAGCTTAAACTTATTTATCGGGGATCCTGCCAGGACCACAAAGACTTTGAGGACCTAGCTCATCAAATGATGAAGCACGAAAGTTACTACAGGTTAAGGAAATTAACCTTTGAAACTCAAAGTTATGAACCGAAAATTGATAACGGATCTTCTGAAAGTTGCCCATTTAGTAGAGGACCCAATTGGACAAGTTTCTTCCTCACTTTAGCTGATCACGCTAGTAAATTGAATCTCAATACGTTGGGCGTCGAAGGCGACTTTACTGACTATCATCACGACAGCGTACGTCTCGTATGCCAGGCTTTGGAACTCAAAAGATTGACTACTCTACACATATTGTACTTCCGCTATGATACAACGACACCTCGGATGTTCAAGGGAGCAGGGGTTTACGCTTTCTTAAGCTACATCTCGAAGAACGCTCCGCAACTTCAGTATCTTTCAATTAGACATACAAGTATGTGCTATAAGCGTGAGTTCGACGAGCTCATTCGCATTTTGCGAGAAACCGTGCCTCACCAACTTGAAGAGCTCCACATTACTATGAATGACCTTAGCGAACTGGAAGTGGAACTGAAACTACAGATCATAAAGGACACAATATTGGCATATCAGAAAAAAGTCAAAAAGCTCAAACTTGATTTTGGAATTTTTAGTCATGTCGACTGGGATTTAGACGACATTGTTGCGCTAGCAAAGGTCCACGATGACATCACGGTGTATCTAGTTAAAGAGGAAATGAGATCACCAACCACTGTCAACTTCCCCGAGCGGCCCCCATTTGTTTGCGAGAGCTCGTTAATCACCATCAAAAAGTACAGAAAAAAATTATTGGATCTCTTGAAGTCTGACATCATATATACTGGTGCGCCCAAGAATCTACCATTGCTTACAGAATATTTTCTCGCTGGTCTCTTTATGAACATAAAAGACCGCAGTATATTAATCAATGGTCACGCCATACCTATGGAAGACTGAACAGCACTTGGGAAAGGCACTAAAATCAGGATAAGCTTGAATTCGTTCTAAAAAATATAAGTGCGGCATTCTTTACCTAGCTACAGACTTGGGTTCCTGAACCGGGTTTGACCAAGAAGTTCAAGCCACCTTTTTTTGAAACATTTTCTTTTCCATGGTAGTGTGTTGTGTCGTTACGGTGCCTTTTTCGTAAGGTGAGAAATCCCGTCGATGCGGTTGTTGATATTTGAAAAAGTAATTGACTGTGAAGGGTTTGATGTGCCTTCATTATAAACGATATCGAACTCACAAGCACCTTGGTATACTTTCTGGATGAAATGCATGTTTCATTCGTAGTGGTTCAAGTCCCGCATGAGAAGGCCCTGATAAGTAGGGATTTTGTTGACCTTTTCTGGGTGATTTTCTGCTAAATCTTCATCTTCATGATATAAGTCTGGACGAAGATTACGAGTTCTTAGAAAAACCTATAAAAGACTAAATGTTTACGAAGGTCAAAAACACCTGTTAAGTAAGGCTTCGTACAAGGGGACTAGGACTAGACCATTACGTATTGAAGAATTCATGAACCCCATTCGTGTTTTGAAAACCATGAATTGCCATCGCGAAAATGGGGGTTCCCCACTGAATTTATAAATTGTTCCCCACTTAGAATTAAGCTTCCTCTCCGAAGACGAATACATACACGATTGAAAGAAAAAAAAAAAATCGCCACGTCAAAAATAAATTGCCCTCAAATAAAATCCTGCCTCTGAGAAATGAATGTACCCACATGATAAAGAAATGATCCGTGCGTCTAAGTGTAACATCAACACAGTAACTAAGCGTTGATCTCATTAAACAGGTTTGAAATTGTTTGTCCGAATGTTCAATAACGTTATTGAGGTATAGCTTTGGAGTCGATAACGCCACTTCTTATTTAGTTTGAGGAAGAGTCACGTGCAAGCAGATGTTCCCAACACTCGGTCGACTAATTTTGAAAATGGTTCCAGTCTAGCGAAAAGCTTCCTTTGACACTAACCATTAGGATTTTTCGTGTGTTTCAAAAACGATTTGCTTCCGCGATCGTCATTTCATTCTCTGCAAAGGTATTAAAATTATCAGAATAGCTTTTCATTTATTCGTAAGGACGAATTATTTTCGCAAAAAGAATTCATTTGACACAGAGACAATTCTTCTGTTCAACGCGGATTAATTCATTTTCAGTGAGGAGGTTTCAATAATCCTCGGATGGTGTATATTTTCATGAGGGACACACCATATTTCTCGTGGCGAGAATTCGCTTTTCTGTGAGGATCGCGGGGACAATTCACGCATTCGTTGCTGCAAGAGATTTCATTACCCTCGAGATTTGATTTTACGTCGGCTGATTTCGCATCTTAGCTAATATAATTCATCCCTTTCCATCAATTTATGTTTTTCACAAGAAGAATTGTTTGTATGAACCTTGTTAGAGCCTAAGAAATACGAAGAAAATACTTGTCACGTGACCAGTGGCGAGCAACCGGCGAAGACCCGGTTTCCAGCGGACCTCGATGGTCCGGGAAGGACTCTGCGACATTATTATTATCTTTTAGACTAAAAAGTCAATGAATTCAGGATTTAGGGAATTGTGAGAGCGAAGACATTGCCATGATATAATAGGCTTCTTTATTCAACTCATAAATTGTAGAAGATGTTTTTTTTTCACCTGTTTATTTCTGGTCATGTGTTTAGCCTTAAGTTCTCCCTCTCATTGTCCCTCCCGACGAGCAAGGAATCGGCTCAATTACCTTCAATGGGAATATTTATGCATAAAGCATAACCTAATATCAAATATAAATGATATATATCAGTCCTCATGGCCTAGTGACAGCAAAGGTCCGTAAAGACAGATAAAATATAGCCAACCATCTGCTTCCAACAGAGTTCGGGGGGTATTCTACGGTCAGACAAAAATAATTGTATAAAGAGCTATCTTTGATATAGGCATCAGGTCTAAACACTTCAACGCTTGGGTATTTCTTCAAATGAACCAGGTGAACATCCCCCTGCAATATATGGGCAATTAAGCTGGGCTATTCCACTCAGTACTGTGTGAGGTGTTCCATTGGCTGAGCTTGTTTTCATATTTTCTTTCTTTCCCTGATTGCAAAATAAAGCAATTATCTGCAAATTAATAAATAAGCAAAAAACCAAATTTCAAAAGCTTGTTATTTATTTCTTCAGTAAAATGGCTTTACACTGGAATTATAATCGCTTCACATTTATCCACATGAAAAATGGCGGTGCATCTTTCGCATGGCTGCAAATGGAGGTGGAGGCAGATACGATCAATCATGGACTAGGACAATGTCTTTAATTCCACAAATCGAGATTACTTCAATTTTATTTTAATAAAGAGGAAGTGGGCTCTGAGTATTGTTTCGGGCCTTAAGCTTCATGGGAATTCTTGGTAATTCATACATTGGAGGCCGCTCGTGCTAAATGTGGGTACAACCTTTATTGGGCGCTGGTATCGAGGGGTATATCAAATTGTCGAAATCAGAAGCTATCAGAAACTTCAGTGAAGTAAACTTACTATTTGAGGTAGAAGTCTTTTACTCTTGAAGGAAAATTCTGATAATTCCACGCTTTAATATAAGTAGTCTACAATTGCGGAGGCTATATGTGCTGCGATATTGAAAACCAAGTAAGATTCGATAATGCAAGTAATTCCAGACTTAAACTTATATGTATTCTATTTCTTTATCCTGTATAAGATCAAGCTATACCTGTACTGTTTGATAAAATCTACGAATACATTTGTTTCTTTATATCCTGCAGAAACTTGTGAACTTCTTATTAGACCTGTAAAGAACACAATCACACTCTTTTAGGGACATACTAAAACACAGGTTTAAGGTTTTTCTGGTAAAGTTACACGACATTTAAGCTTCAATTCTTCAATTTCCACATGTGTCGTGTATCTCTTACCAAGATACCAGAATCTAAATTGTGTTGTAGGTAGGATGTGGCTAACCATTTCCCATAGTTGAACGAAAGAGACACATATTTCCACCCATCTCATAAATCGTCCTTTAATTAGAGTAATTTGTATCCCAATCTATAAAATAAATTACCGAAAACATAGTGTATACCTGAGATGAAGCTTTGAAGTTTTTTCCACTGAATAATTCCACTCAAGCACATACCTGCAACGGTACACTGGAAGGAGTCATTTTCTCGCCACCAGTTTGTGGTCGAACTCTATAAGTACGGCACCAAATTTCCCTGTAAACAATTTCTTTCCTACCATACATTCTTTTTATTGAATCCAGAGACTTGACTATTTTGACCCCAAAATAATTAATTTTACCTCTGAAACAGACAATAAGAAAAAGCAGACACCCCCACCAATTTGGAAAGCAATGCCACGCAATTCCAAACTCAAGTCTGGTCTTGTAGGCTCTCTCAAGTTTACTCTGGCGCCAGACCACACAAAACCCAGTAAGACTTCCACTTGTGATATTGAGGTCACCGCCACAGCCCCCGGTGATACTAACACTGCCTCTTGCTTCAGCGCTCGTGAAGCCGGCTCTTCTGCTGATTCAACCACTTTTGGCGCTGCCACCAAAGCTGCCCCAAACGCACCCATGGAGAGAGCTACACAGAAGAACAAGACCAGGAAGTTTGCTAATATCCAGAAAGCAAAGAAGGCAAAGATGCAAAAGAAGGCACACGAAGAAGGACAAAACCGTGCTGCCACAAACGTTTTAAAGACCATGTTGGGCATTTCTACCGCTGCCACTCAGGCTCCGTCGAAGGGAGACAGTGCAAAGAAGACGAAGACTAAGAAGCAGAACCGTAAGGACACGGCTTCTAGGGTGAATAGACGCAAAGGTGCCAGATTATCGCCAAACGAGAAGACTGCAACTGCTTCTAAGGTGACTTCTGAGTTTGGTCCACACAAGACTGAGATGAAGCCACAAACGCAAGCATCCCCGAAGTCTGCAGAGACACTCACCAACGACACGCCAGACAAGGAGGACAAAGTTGCCACTGAATTCCTCAATCAGATTTTGGGAATCTCTTCAAAAGCTTCTGGTACAATGACTTTGGATGGTGCACAAACTGAGGCCCCAAAGAAGTCTTACACTGATGTGGCTCAGGACCTTTCTCAGCTGGGTGCGACTTCTGCAGTCAAGCCAACGCTGGAAAGGATAAGTTATTCTGAGGTTGCTAGAAAGGCGATGGAGAAGAAGCAGCAGACTATCAAATCCAAGGTGAGTGGTCCGGAGAAGACTACGGCTGAAGTGCCCAAGGATACAAAGGCGATGCTGTCAGCCAGACGCCAAAGGTACCCCTCAGGTCAAAACGAAGGTTGCTCCAGAAACCAAGAGCGTTCTATGAGAAGTAGACGCCATCCTGAGATTGATGCTGATGGATTCCAGATGGTGAGAGGTCGGAGGTACAAGCCATCGACAAGGGCTCCAGTTTGGTCCACCTCAAAGAGATTTTCTGAGAGGCGAGGTGAGAAAAGGCATGGCGGACGTATTCAAAGGTGTACTCCTGATGAATCCACATACTTATATTCACGAGAGACGGCTGCAGAGACAGTTGTAGAGGCAGTTGAAGAGGTAGTTGAAGAGGTAGTTGAAGATGTGGTGGACGAGACATGTGGAGAGACAGCTGGAGAGATAGACTTCACCGCTCAAGACAATGAAGCTGAGGAAGACACAGGAGCTCAAAAAGATTCTGCGGAGGTCTCATACGCATACTTGCGGACTGTTGAAGCTATTTACACTGGATATGGGGTCACAAAAGAAGTTGTCAGAGAAATCATCGTCAGAAAGACTATTTCCGGAGGAAAGGTTTCCACAGACGTTTCCTTCCGAGACACTATTCTCACAAGAGAAGCCCCTACAGAGAGTAACATTTCAGAGGTGTTTGACGCTGACCCTTCTATTCCTGCCATCACGGCCCCTGGAAGTGTTTTCTTCGAAGAAGTGGACTCTGAGGTAGCTGACTCAGGGGAAATGGATTCTGATGAAGCGCTCTCGGAGGATGGGGTCTTAGAGGAAATTGCTTCTGAGAAGATAGTCTCAGAAGAAGTGGTCCCTGAGAAAATAATATTGGAGGAAGTCGCCTTGGAGGAAGTGGCCTTGGATGAAGTGACATTGGATGAAGTGGCTTTTGAGAAGATGGCTCTGGATGTTATGATCCTTGATATTACCTCAGCTTCTATGGCCTCCGCCTCTATGACCTCTGACACTACGGTCACAGAACCTATGGTGCCAAAGACAACTGCCACAGATATCAAGCCAACTGCAAAAGCACAAATGTGGTTTGGGACAAAACTTGCTATTGCTTTAATGATGCTTTCTGCAGCACGAGACATTTTCCCGGTATTGCTCGCAATTTGGAAGTTTGCTGAATCGATCTAAACATATCTAGGAAGACCGGGAACCCTAACGACTTCGGCAGAAGAATTTGATGAATTCGGGAGGATTAAGGCCATTCGAACAAGTCGAATAGAACGGACCTTCGGAACCTGATTATTCTAATGAGTCGCTACGCTAATTCCTGGCCTAGATATACATGCTATCCTTGCACAAGAATGTGCCTTGCTTATTATGAAAGACTGTTCTGATTAGAAAAAAAAAAAAAAAAAAAAAGAAGTACCGAAAAAGGCCTCAAACGTGAGTAAAAACTTAAAATGCTCACTCTGCTAGAAACACATTAGAACTTGCTAGAAAGACTTGCGATATAGAAAATAAATGTCTTTTCATAAATTATTTACATCTGAGGCACTAGTGCTTTCGAAAAATATATATTCACGATTCTGAAGGAAAGCATTACTACGTGGCAGTATTTCATCATAATGCGGAAGTTGTGCCCGCCTTAAAAATCGCGCCACGACTCGTGACTGCGTGCCCACAGTTCCTAGAGTCAATAGGTTGAAAAGCACAGAGATGTGGAATAAGCAAATCCACCGGCAATCGAAGAGGGATATGTCATCCAAAAGCCTCCCAAAAGCAAAACTTAGTTAAAAACGATTTGATGTGAGTGAAGTGTGGTCCGAAAAGGAGCTCATTTCGGCCTTTTCCGCGCTTTATGTCCTCCTTAAAATATATAGGACCCAGAAGCCCGCATTATTTTTTTTTTACTTTTAATTGAAATATTATAGAATAAATACTCTAGGTTTTCAGGGGAACTTCGTAAAAAGCAACAACAACGTGATGGTTAGCTAGTTACTTTAGCATGAAACGAAATAGTGAAAAGTTGCCTTTTTCGCACTCCCGACCTTTCAATTATCGTCTGATCAATTCGAATATATGCAATACGAGCAACATATTCTAGGACTGTTCCATTAATACTATCACTGGTAATCACCAAAGATAGAAGGTCAGGTATACTTCTTTCCAAGTTTCCTTTTTTTTGGTAGTCCGAACGGACGTCGACACGTCCCGACGCGATATAACGTGACACGACCGGAAGTGCTTTAAAGTGACATATACTTTTAGTTACCATATTTAAACTTCTTTTAAAAAAATAACAGAAAAGTAGAAATTTAATGCGAGTAGAGAATTAACAATAAAAATAAATTTCAGAGAAAAATACTCCCAATATGAAGCTTCAATTGATGTGCACCCCAGTAATAGGATAATTGAGACGGGCGCTGTGCAAGAAACGCGGCGGAAAGGGATTTTGCACCTGCCGCACGAGAAAGCCAAAGCGGCAACGATAGCAAATGCAGAATAAAAAGAAAAGGATTACACCATAGGAAATTCTTAATGCATCACGTAATTTCAAATTCGATTTTGATGATAAAGTTGTTACCTTTACGGTTAATAATCTCGAATTTTAAAACCAAATAGTTGATTAGTTTTAGAGATACCACGCAAGGCAATTATGATGGGTTTAATAAAAGTAATGAAGAAGAAAGGAGTTGATTTTAATCAATCATGAAAACAACTCACTTGAATTTCTACAAGCAGATTTATAAGTGCGCGCAGGTACATTGCAAAATGCCATATGCCGATGAAGCAGAACAACAACCAGGTGGACTATGTGCCAGCTTTCAAATAGACATATTTTTTAGAATCGCGGTTAATGAGTCCCTCGGAATCAAGCAATCAACAGCGTAACGCAAAGGTCCTTTTCTTTAAAGCACTTGATATCTCTCGAGGAATTTAATTCACAGTGAATTGTGTCCTGCAAGTACCCAAAAATTTGTTCCAATTAAATCATGGATTATCTGTATGAGGACTTTAAGCTGGCTGACTTTGAGCTGGATTATGACCTGGATGACTATGACCTGAATGACTATGACCTGGATGACTATGACCTGAATGACTATGACCTGGATGACTATGACCTGGATGACTATGACCTGGATGACTATGAGGTGGGGAACTATGAGGTGGGGAACTATGACCTGGATGACTTCTTTTTCAGGAGTCTGCAAGCACCATTGTCTCTTCATTTCTCCCAACAAGAGCTCCAGGAATATTACGCGAGTCTACATACATCTCTATTCGGAGACTCTGGACTTTTGGATCCGTTAGAAATCACACGCGAAAACACTGCTTTAGAACATATAAGAAACTTCATATACAGTATGTCTGAGGAGACATGGGCTTCACCAGAAAGAACATTGCAAGTTTTGGAAACATTTTTGGATGTTATGTTTGCAAGTCGACAGCATCAACTCCGGGGCCCACTTCAGATAGAACTTGAAATCCAGGTTGGAGTTTTAAGGGTAGAAATACTGATCGAAGCTCCAGCCCCACCAACACCAGAGAGTACCACAGATTCTCCCCCTTTTTAAAGTCTGTCAAGAATTGCTTACTTGCATGACTTTCCTTCCTTGGTATTTCTTTATTACCAAATTTGCCATCTAATTAGTAGATCATGAAATTCTAGTTACCTTGATTCATAACCGGTGTCAGTTTAATCTTGGGAGCTTTTTCGCCCAAAGTCTGCCTTGTGATTCGAACTTAGCCAGCGTGGGCCTTGCGTAGGTAATTGCTTCAAATCTACATAGAAGTGAAATGAATATATTTCCATTAGCTTTAATAAAAAATATACCTGGAAATTTGCTCTAAAGATCAATCATAGTTCACCACAAGTCAAATAGTGTCTTCTAAAACGGAGCTCAATTTGGCCTTTTCGCACTTTTTGCCCTCGTCAATATGTACGAGAAGCATAACTGGGTGAATAATTTCTCTGTGAATATTTTTCTTTGTAGTTGAAGCTTTGCGACATGTCGACTTCTGGTGGTCTAGTGATTCTCAAAAGAAAAAATTCAGCCACGCGGTTGCTTGTATAAAATACTCGGCCGCCGGTCTCGTATTGATACCATCAAGCTAGGGCCCCTACCCGAAGTCCCATCTTTCCGGCAGACAAAATTTGATAAAATTCCTAATTATCTAGTATTTCTAATAGAACACTGAGAAGTCAAATGGCCATAAAAATTGATATCTTGGTGAGTCCCTTCTTGAAAAATGAAAGAAGAAAAGGAAAAAGGCGAGTATTCTCATTTTTGATTTATCTGGAGTCTCTGGCTTCTTGGAAGTACGATAGTAAAAACTATAAATTATGCCCGAAAACTTAAAAAAGACCTTATACTTTAATATTTGTGGTGGAATGGTTGAGGACCATTGATACGTTATTCCTCTCTACATCCCCCCAAGGAAATGAAACCTGCCACTTGGTTTTTATGGCGTAGGTTCCGGCCTGCAAAATCGTGACGGCACCAACCTTTTTCCAGGAAGTGGTTTCCACTCCCATTAAGCGGTATTGATTGAAGTCCACAATTTAATTTGAGCTGGAAAAAAAGTACCTCCAAAGTACATGAATAACGATAACCTCAGATTAAAGAAAGAACCACTATAGTCTTACATAATAGGGAAAATCTTAACTTTCCTAAATCAGACAAAATTTTAGAAACGTCCGAATTCGGGTCTGCCTTCTTGAAAAGCCTATCATATCTTGTTTTTTTTTTTGTATCTTTAAGCATATGAATTATACTTGTATCCTCACTTATTTGAGGAATACAATTGCCACTTTTGAATCATTTTCAAGCCGTTGGCGCTGAAATTGACAGTTTTTTCTGTAGCGGATTCAGTATTCTCGAAGGGTTTCTGCTTCTGTTTTTGGCTGGCCTCACTGATTTGAGAAGAATTAGTTATTTCATGCAATGATGGAAATATTCGTAGAAGAGCTACAGGAATTATGTATCGTTAAATTTAGACATGATTTATCTTGCCAGACTATTGATAGATTTGTCTTTAAGGTGGCGAAGTCTCAATGGATTGCGGCTTCGTATAAAGTTTATTTATCTATGACGAACAATGATTAACTAAGAGTTGATGAATTTCTTAAATAAAACGTGGCTACTCAGGGGAGGGGGTATTCGTATATATGTGATCCAAATGGGACTGCAAATTACCCAATTACAGTACTTGATCACTAAACATTGGAGAAACGTTTTCGGCGGATCATGAATCTTGCCTAACAGGCGTCTGGTGTAGCAGCTTATCATGAGAAAGTCCCGTTAAGTATTTATAATCGACTCCGTGGCATGATTGTATTCGCACTGTCAAAAAGGTTTTTGGATTTTGTGATGTTAGGATTCTCACAGTCTCTGGTAGCTAAAGTCTTCTTTTACTGGTATGAGTTTCGGATGTGAATGCAACATTTGTGTGGCCTGGCATACTGGCTAATCCTTTCTTTCTTGTTTATTCTGTTGAAAGTTTGGGCACTTTGGGGATACATCAACTCCACCTATATCCTTTCCCCACATTTTCTCGTTCTCTATGGTACTTGTTAATCCGTTGGGTGATTTCTTGTGTATTTTCACATAGGTATTACGTGAGTATGCATCTGAACGGGTACAGTCGTCGGCCTTTTTTTGGTGTCATCTGGATCTATTCACTGCTTCATTGGTATCCTGAAATCAATCAGGTTGGGCGAAATACCATACTTGAGGGACATGGATGCGACGGCAAAAACTGAACATCCTGCATTCAAGGGTCAACAAAAAAGAAACGTCTAACGACTTCCGCGATACGCGCGGTATGGAGGACGGCTGCAACGAGCATTTTGCACCCACACCCTTAGAAAGAAAGGGAGATAACGAGTGCAAAGGGTGTCAGCGAGTATCAGCCTCCAGGAAAGAAAGAACATGTTATGCAGGAAAATTGGACTTCTTTATTCTTATCTTTCGGTGAATTTTCAATATTTGCAATATTAAAAGTAAATAGTTGAGTTGTTAAAGAACCACCAATGAAGATAATGAAGAGGGTCCAAAATAAAATACTATAATTTCCCAGTGAACATTATAAAAACAGTCGCGCCCGACATCCTCAAGTGGGCGCAGCGCAGTGTTGTTCTGGAAAAACCAAGAACAAATGGGCGACAAAGAAACCCCCTTCAGCAGGATACTTCTTCTACAAGAGTAGACAACGAATGCCCAAACGTGATACATTCAGCAGAATAATGTGAGCGAAAAGCAATATATAAACCCGTTGATTCCCCGGGGAAAAGCAAAATCCCCATATCCTATACCCCACCAATACCCCAAAGTTTATTTCAAGAAAACCATCCCAATGAACTTTTTGACTGACTTTGACCACGCGGACTCCCACCTCGGAAGTCTGCAATCGACATTTATGGCCACTACTCCCGAAAACGAACCCCGCAGCTTTCCCGACGATTGTTTCGATTTCTTGGCTTTTGGTGAGTCCTCCAATGATGATCACTATGACGCTTACATGGAGAATTGGAAGTCCCAGGAGCCAGAGCCCGAGAAGAGCGGAGCCTCTTCAGACCAGGTCCTTGCTGATCCTGTTATCTCTGGCGACAACACAGTGGTGGAAGATGCAAAGGACTGCAACCCAACTGACGCTGAACAGACAGTGCTCACGCCAAAGGACGCCGATGAGAGTGTGTTTGACTTTTTGGCAACCGAGTTTCCAGACTGTTTCGCCAACAAGAAGGAGACTTCACCCGAAGTTTTGGAGACTGAACGCCCAGAAAGTTTGACCGACGGGGTTTCCAAAGCCCAAGGCCAAGCCCTGACTAAGGATTTGCCCGCACCAACTTCAGCCCAAACATACCCAGACTCGGTTCAAATTCCATCACCACCTGCTTCGAAAGGCGACTACCTGGAATCATCTTCGATCTTCTCAGCTAATTCATCTACCGAATTGCCATTTGCCACAGAAT
>JAJMAK010000386.1:0-14989 GCA_030572615.1 Metschnikowia lachancei | reverse complement strand
AACTAGAGTCAGTAGTTGACACACCCAGAACGTCATCAGGGAGCGAAGCGACCTGAGGGGACGTTCCCTCACTCTGGGTGACATCCTGAAGGGATGCACCCTGAGAGGGAGAAGAGTTGTCATTTGTATTCTTAGTCATAGCTTCAATAGAATATCACTATAGGGAATATCTAATCCAGAAGTAGAGTAGAGAAGATAGAGGATGGATTAATTAATTAAGTAAAGAGTGAGCCCTAGAGGGGCGAACCCAATTCCTTTTATAGATAGACATTCCCAATAAGTCAGATTACAAGGACCAGAAACCTAGAGGTAACCACGGAGGTTACCGAGAGGTTACCCGGAATTCTACAATGACTGAAACAGAATATGTGGTGGTACTTGTGAGTGAATATATATTAACAATAAGATTAATATGTTTCACCTGACCAATACAGAACAACGTGCTCACTAGTCGCACTATATGGTCACGCATGCGTGACCATGCAGCAGCGACGGAGACTGTCGTTCTATACATACAAGGAAGATGGTTGGTATGAGGATGAAGATGGCTGATATGAGGATGGATATTATAAGGGAAAGGCTAGCAGAGAGGAACTACAGACTAAAAGATGTGGCGTCGAAGTTGAATCTCACTGACATCTTCAATAAAGCCTTAGCGGTAGTGACATACGAGGCGATGGTCAGACGTTTGTTCTTACAAACCAATGAGGAAAAATGAACTACAAAGAACCCTAACAATGCCCCCTCAGGGCGAGACCTGGGATAATAAACCAAGGATCCTTTCCTCTGCCTGATGTTTCTGGGACCCGAAAAACTGTCTCACTTTAAAAGGGACGTTTGATAGATCTTCAAATCTTTCGCCCAAGACCTGAACCCTTTCGTATATATCAGCTAATTGGCCATAATACCCATCTATCTCAGTATCAAGGTATCCTTGCGAGTTGCACAGACTAAACACAATTATATTGAGGTCCACCATCTGGCACGCCAAAAAATCCTCCACGTTTGGGCGGTTCAAGTAGTAGTTCAAAGCCATACAAGCAAAACACATTTTCTCAAACACGAGAGTGACAAAGTTGAGTTTCTCGGCGAGTATTGGATTGTGGTGGGTGACGCCTAAACCCAAAAATTCAATACCGCTGAGAACTTCATCTATCTTGTATACCATTAATTCAAAATCAGCTGAATCGAACATCGAATCGTGAATAAAAGTCAACAATTCACCATACAAATAGTTTAACAGTCTCTCGGTGTCTAAGGTAACATTTCCCGAGACTTCGAAATCCATAAGGGTAGTATCCGGCTTGAAAGATATGGTAGATGATTCTTCTGGTTGGTTAATGGTGGTGTTCTGATGCAATGTGTTCTGGCTCAATGTGTGAAGTGGACCATTAAAAGGGGTTTTGGTGGGGATTTCATGTGAATGTACAGGTAAAAGTGATAAGTAAATGACTTGAGCCATGCACACGAGGATTCTTTTCATGATGGGATTTGATGAGAATGTGGGTTGACCCGCAAATATGCCAGGGTGGGTTGACCGCAAATATTCCAGAGTGGGTTGAGAATACCAGCAGTACTAGGCCAACTATCTTTTGATATGATGGGACTGGGTTTGAAGCTGTGTCTTTGAAGCTGTGTCTTTGAAGGTGTCTTTGCTTTTTCGACAATACTTATTCCACCTATAAATCCAACTTTTCTTTGTTTAAAGTGCCACGTATGGTTTAGTTTATGAGACTAAAAGGCCAAGAATACCTTGAAGATACTCCTCTCTTGAACCCAATGGGTTATGCTAGGTTGTGTTCTTTTGCTCCAACCTGGTAAGCTTATTGTGTATTCCCCTAGAAGTGAGTATCTATTGTGCTTCTTTGATTGGTGGGACGTCAGAATAGAACAGATTTAAAGTCGTTTTTTAAGTAAACGCATTAAAACTTGAGTTCTTGTTTCAAAGTTCAAATCTTTTCTCGGGCTGTGTAGCGGTTTTATGGGGCTTTTCCCATTGTTGAAGACCATTGAAGTCATTCACCACCGGTTGCGATAGCCTACACATACAGCCATAAACTCGTCGAATCAATTCATCCCATTGATAAGAAATGGGAAGTAAAAGATACAGGATTGCCAATATAATTTTCAATCCAATTGATGAAATTTGGCTTTATAATAAAACTGTTTGCATTACTGTTGATGTTCCTCCTAAGCCCATGAAAGCCGCAAACGATGGCACTAGACAAGAAACCCCCTGATGTACAACAGCAATCATAGGGTTTATGGTCTGTTTATTGACTGTAACCTCAGATGTGGCCGTTCTCACCAACTGTATTTCCCAGCATACCCCAGTTGACCCACTAGAAAACTTTTAAATATATTGAGGGAATATTTCCAGCATGACTCTATAAACGCTCATTTTCTTTTCCCCTAAGCCTTTTGACGGGTGAGCTATAGATGTGATATACCCTCCTTTCTATAATGTGCTTAGCTGATACCAACAGATCGAGGACTGGGCAATTTTAAATCTGGAATTATTACAATTACCGAATACTGTTGCCGACCTACTGGCGATTCGGCTACTAACCTTCAGTGGATCACACAATACACCATTTAGATATCATGCTGGCCTATTTAAATCCCGCGTTACCCAAGTAAGAAGAAATCTACGTTGCACCGCCACCAGGTTACCAGACAGATAAAGGACAATGTTGGAAACTAAGGAAGTCGGTGTGTGGAATGAAACAATCAGACTTAGAGTGGTGCATGTTTCTTTAAAAAAAAAAGCATGTGTTTGGCAGAGAAACTAGGGCAAATAGGTCTCAAACCACTTGACCTACAGGACACGAAATTCATAAGGGAGTCAAGAGTTGGATGACTTACCATCGCCCTATACGTGTACGACTTATTCCCGGCGAAACTGAGATAGTATTGCTATATTTTAAATCAGACCTAGAGGGTTTATTTGATTCAAAATACTAGGCCCCGTCTCCGAATACCTCGGCATAGAATCTTCCCGTACAGAATCCGGGTATACAATGTCTCAGTATAAATTCTTGAATGTACTAGTGGAGGATTTCCAGGCAGATAACATCAAACCAAACAAATCATCCATCAAGATACATCACGGTGGATAACTGTCGAGCAATAACCCAACAGAAGATGCATTTTAGGAAATACCCAAAGACTACTCCCATATATTAAAGGGAAGAATGAAGACAAGATACGAATCCGGAGTCGGCCGCATAAATTGGGCAGCAAACAACACGAGGCCTGACCTATTGTTTGCGGAAAATGCAAATGCATTAGCTATTAGGTCAACAAAATCCACATAAAAGGCCTTTCGAAAGCTAATTTATTGCATTGGATATCTCAGCCAACCCCTAGACCAGAAGCTCTTCTATTGCCGGAGACGAAACAATAACGAAAGGCTAATCTTTACAGTTGGAACACTTTCAGATGAATTCTATGCCGCAGAAGAAGACGTAAACTCGATTTTCCTTAACTTGACTTTGAACTATTTCATTCCACTGTGATGCCCAACTATACACATTTCTCCGGTGACAGAGATTGAAAGTACGCTTTTACAAAGAGGGCCCTAAAACTTACTAGTTTATTTGTACTGAACTTGGGTAAGGTTCTTCTTTATTAATGCCTTTCAGACCTAAATCACCGGTATAAAATCCTATATAAAATGCGCTTGAATCAGGAAAGAATAGCTCTCCTACGGGGGGTTTTTCCTTCTTTTCGTTCCACTCTCGGGTCTCGTACACCTTAAACTAGCACTTACTGATCGATGTAAGACTCAAGTCCCAGCTAACTGGGTATTCCCATAGTAAGATGAGGTGAAAGTGTACGGTTTTTCGGTTTTCTTCTCGGCATACCTAACAAAATACGTGCCGCAATATCCATACTTTCTTTTCCATAAACCGCACCTACTAGATCAATACCAGAATCTATACTACCCAAGTTTAAGCAAAAATTTTTAAGACACATGGGTTTATGGCTTGGGACTTTTTTTTTTTTAAGATATGGACGCAAAATAATCTCGCGTTCCTCGAACACTAGTCATTTACGTTTTGACTAACTTGTCTAATGTGATGGCGCTTTTCAAGGTTCCACCAACAAACATAAACATCATACAACTTAATCACCCAACAACTGCAAAGCTTCTGCTGTTTATGACCCTGGTGAACTTCTTTTATTCAATACTCGTCAAAAGTGCACATCCTAGATGAGTGTGGCAAGGACACACAAGCAAAACCCAAAAGAAGTGGTTTCTTATGCTCAAGAACCATAGCATGGAAAATATAAATATTCATTCTTGACAATATTATTCAATTTAAAATAATACAGCTTTATGAGACTTCATACTGAATGAATCAACCGGTGGTGGGTCGCGTTGGTTGACGGTTTCAAATCCCCTTGGTTTCAGTTATAGACGAAAAGAAGGGAAATTGTTCTTACTCAAATTTCAAACAGAAGGAGTGTCCTTCAAGAGTCTATCAACCCCAGGCCACGCCCTTCTGACTATGTGCAAATAAAGCATCTTTCAACCCCACTTATTTTCATGAATGCACTTACACACTACTATTTGATAAACAGATGGTTACCTCCTACCCTGTTTCATCCTGAAAACACATAAACCATCTAGCTAATACTCCACACTGCCCCTGCACGGCCTTGCCAATACCTGTACCCACAAACCCCTTATGGTTTTTGCTGCCCTTGCCACCTCTTTATCAAATTTACTTGTCATCTCAGGAGAAGCATCTGTCAATGCGGAAAAAGCTCTGCTCTGAGTATCCACATCATTTGAAAAGCCACGGAGTATATCTGCCGGGTTCTTTAATTCGGAATCTAAAACTCCGTAGCAATCGTGCACTAACCAGAGCCGGACATTGAGGTGGATCATGTAACTGACCAAATCCGCTTCTGTGGAGCCGATATCTTCTAGTTCATATAAGTCTTCCATGGATTGCACCATATGTTCAAACATGTATGAGGCCACGGTAAGTTGCAGTGAGAGTATTTGACTACTCAAGATTATAAGTCCGGCATCATCCACTATATCGGTAAGATCATGTGAAAAGCGTCTGGCCATAACTTGAAATCGGTCCACGTCCAACCCTTGATCCCCAATAAACCTTTTCAACTGGGTAAAAAACCAGCAAAATCGCTCCTCCGTGTCCTTGGTTTGATTAAGAGCTGTGTATATTTCGAATTTCTCGAATTCTCTGGATTTAGCAAGAAGTTTCATTTGCACTTCTCTGTGATTACGATTTGCGTAATTGATATGTGGTATTCTGAAACCTGGTGCCCGATTTGAGTACATTCTGTTCTTTTTTGAAATAGCTGATGCTTTTCGAGGGGCGGAGCCTATAGAAATAAGATGTAAAAGGGATGTACAAATTATTGTGAACCTCATATCAAAACTTTAATGTGATGGAGTGAACCCCAAGAAGTTTGGGTAGATATTGAGTCACTTTATACTGATTCTGGTTTAGAGACGTATAAGTGAGAATTGTTCCGTTGTTTTGAAATGCAAGATTTGTTCTTCTGTTTCTTTTTTAACAATTCCAGTGCTGGAAATGCAAGAATACTGGCTTTCCCTTTTTATTCAGCTTCAAATTTAATATATAGTGGCTCAAGAGAGACAATTATAGAAAAAGTGAAACTTACACAAAAAGGTTCACATTTCCATCCTTCAGAGAAGTCAAATTAAGAAGGTTTTCGGTGGGTGAACCTTAAGGGCTTTAATCTGATATTCTAAGCAAGAAAATCACTTAGTAATATTCTAAATGCCGACAGAAGAGACGATATTTCCAACAAAGTCTGGGTTCGAATTAAATTATCACGAACTGCAATCTGTAAGGTTTCCGTGGACTCCTAGTAGTAATAGTTTTGACTCACGGGGGAACCGTCAGCAAGATAATTTATCACCACTAGGATGACTCACGTGGTGATGGAAATAAAGCTAGCCAAGGATGGTCGGTGGCGCACATCGTACCCTTGAAATCACCATTATGGACGTTAAAATGAAACGTGTGCAAGAATAAGTGGAATATAGTTTAGTCACAGCATGTAATGCCTCGCTCAACCAAAAGCGAGGGAAGCCCTAAATCTGAATCCAAACTCCTCAGTTACTGAAATTGACTTATGAGCTGTTTCTATTTAATATTCTACCATCCGCCAACCCTTTCTACTTAGATACTGATGTGCAGGAGAACTACATGTTGATATTATTTGTATACTTCTATTCAAACTTATAAAACAAATATACCACTAAAACATTCAGAATACGTCACCCAAGAAAATGAGTAGAACGCCTTAGACAATAACGCAAGAGGTGTACCATCCAGTCGGAGAGGAGGCAGTCATGCCCCAGTTGTCTTTGTTAGGGGTGGAAGATGTCTTGGAGGAAGTTTTAGGAGCAGCCATTTTCAAATTGTATTTGGTTTAATGAAGAAGAAAAAACATCACTGGGGGCGAAGTTCTATCAATTTATATTATTGCATTAATGCCATCATGTAACCTACTTCGACTTATGCACATGCGCGACACGCCTCAAGTTTGTGCCTTTTTGGGTACCGACAATGGGCTGCAAAACACACGCGCCCCTATTTTAAGTGCATGCTTCACTTTGAGACGGTTTCAAATTTGCAAGTGGCCTAGAAACTAAGTGGATTTTTCCTAAACCGGTAAAATTACCTCAAAGCTATGGTCATGCATAAACAAGCTTTTAAAGTATCCCTCGTTCAGCTATTCAGATGCATGTCCCATAGACTAGCTTCCTGGACTCATATTATCCAAACCACTCGGTGGGAGTACGAAATGCTTTAAATCTCCCGGAAGAAGGCACGGAAATATTTATTCACAAGAGGTAAAGGTAGAAACAAACAGCATTTACAAATTGGACAAAACTTTTAACATATATCACTGATGTGCAGTAACATTTTTCAATATAACTAACGAAGACATTTGCTATTGAAGCTTGATCACTTCACAATGGCCATATATATGTATATATTGATAAATCCTGCCGTCAACAGCACTAGAGTGCTACTCAAGTGGAGTATCTTCATGATAAAACATATTGCTAATCAACCCAGTCTGAGGCATCTGCACCTTTTCATTGTCTCACCACGCTATTATCGTTTATATGGACTTGGACCCTCCTTTCGCCCAAATGGATTATCCAATAACTACTATTTAATCGTATATAAGTCGCCTTTAATATCAACCACTTCACGCTCAGCTAAAACAATTCTGATTTATATCAAGCCTTGAGTATCAAGTTAAGGTGGATTCAGGTTGACACCCAACGTTATGGGAGTGTTTTCTCCATCATCCTCTACCCTATTTTTGATCCGACACTTTCGTATTTCTATATATGTGCTTCTTAAAATGGGTATGGTTTTTTCAATGCAATATTCAATATCCACTTTTACACTCGCCGTTGGAGAGTGGACATATAATTTATTTAGTCAACAAATGACTCCTCAGTGAAAGGATCTCGCTCATAAGAAGGGAAAGTTACTGAAGCACGCGTATTCCCCCTTCCGTTCGTATTACATATTTCTATTAGGCTCTTTATGGAAGCGGTACTTATACAGATTCGTTTTGATGAATCGCTTCATGGAAACAAATCCCCGGCCGTCAAATACTTCAGCTTCATATCTTCCTGGGTCCAAATAATACCACATAGATGGAAGTGTAGCCACCCAAATCATAGACTGGCCCACAAGATTCGAAACGCCACCATCAATGTGCTCAATTTATTGATACCTCCATAGTGTCTGCATAGAGCCCACCTAAATTAAATCTTGTGGCAACTCATTTGCCCCCAGAGCAGCATTATTGTCAGATTTGCAATACTCCACTGCTCTTCAAACAAGCTCTGGTTTTCTTCAGATATCCCCTTTAGTTCCAGAAACAGAACTTTCCAGAAGCTTACCTTATGAATATACTCACATAGTAGCTCCACGTGCCCAACCTCTTCCGTGTCTAGATCCCCATAATAATTGCGTAAAAGCCAGAGCTTTACATTAAGATCTAGTATCCGATTGAGTAAGAAATGTTCGGCCGTTGCAATGGATTCATAGAAATTTAATTCTCTTGCGGAAATTAACATCTGTTCGAACATGTGGAGAGCTGTGCTGGTCTGAAGTAAAAGCTGGTCGCTTTCCACAATCAAAAATCGTCCTTGAAGTACTATACAGCTAAGATCTTCAGCTAGCCTTCTACAGACGACATCGAACTGGAAAGCGTCGAAATGCGTGGTTCTAATAAAGCTTTTAAGCTGCTGAACAAACCATTCCAACCTCTTTTGAGTAGATATCGTCTCATTATATTGGGGCATAATATCCAGTGATAACTTTGGGATTTTCAAGCAATCTGGAGAATCATCCGAAGGTGATTTGTCACTGGATGTTTTGTTCAACGCTTTTTCAGAAGAATACTCCACTTCATGGTTTATTTTCCCACGTTCCAGAGGGGGCTTGCGGATATCGATGTGAAATGATATTACTAATGATACAAAATGAATAAAAAGGCCGAGCGACACGAGATTCAGTTTCATTTTTCTTATTTTTAGAGAGTTTTGATGGGTGGAAGAGCGAGGCTTTTTATATGTCCATGTGTCCATGTTGGGATTTGTGGGATGAGGCTGTGTGGAAGATGACTGAGACGCAATTTAACGCAAATATATAGAGTGGGGAAAACTTTCGTGGGAAGACTTTCTGGGGATTTTGCGGTGGGGAATGACAAACCGATATGGTTTTAAAGAAAACGTGATAAGGTTCTTTAATAAGGACTAATTCTTGTGATTGGTTAATTGAAAGAAGCTTTCATCGCATGTGCTAGTTTTGACTCATCCTAGGTGATCTTATAGAAGAAGCCTCCAGCCATATCGATACGTTATTTAGTGGGATTCATTTAGAGCTACTAGGTGTAGTAGATAATAGGGACTTGCGTGAAGAATGTTCTATTCCACCACCGATATATCTTCATGGCTTCAACATTATGGGTGCCGACGATCATGGCAGTTTCTTGGGACTTTTTATCTTGTTTTCCTAACATAAAACGGACCATTATAAGCAGGCGGATGAGCCCCTGGGCTAGTGTACAGACGTGTTCGTCCAAAGCACTTCCGAAGAAAGCCCTTGTATAAGTTCAACTTAGCTGGCTTTTCAATAATCTGTTTTCGTAATCACGATGGCTATTGAAGGACACACCAATTTTCCCCAAATACACGGTATGCCATATGTGTACGAAAGTCGTGCGTGTCCCGAGATCTTTCCGAACTAGTTATTTAGCTGGTACAGCAGCTACTTTGGTTCATCTTATCCTATCTAGACTGATACTACACTTCTCGACGCAGTGCTTCTGTTTCGGCTGCACGGTTAGATTGTTCGCAACAAGTTGCACCCAGCCAGTGATCGTTATAACGGGGTGAACCTTCAGGTAGATACGATTCAAACACACACAAAGACAAAAAGGAAAGGAACGAAGTTTTTTTTTTTTTTTTTCGTTCTTTTTTTTTTTTTCGTTCTTTTTTTTCTTTTCGTTCTTTTTTTTCTTTTCTTTTCTGTTATTATCTACACATCATTTGACATCCGCTTCGGGGAATTTCAAAAACTTTGGAAATCCTTTGTGTTCTTTTTACTTTCTTTATTGCCTTGGCCCGGCCCGCACACCACCCCTGGGGCCCTGTTGGATTTATCTCAACACTATTAGATGATGCGTCCGTTATGCTTACACAGGTAAAAGTTTTATAGTGGTTCCGACTTGTGAAATGTCGTACGTCCACTGTGAATTTAGCTATATAGTTAGTAGTAAAAGAAAAAGACTCGAGCAAAGAAGAGAAAAGAATTTCTTTCTACGATCAATAAAAGTTTTCCCCCAACACGTCAGGAGTCGTGTCCTGATCATCCCGCGAAGGTGTAGACTGTAGAAGCTGTCGACCACGAACGTGAAATGCCAACAGGCCCTAGCATTACGCATGGGGCCGGGACTCTTATCTCTGCCGATTGCCCAAAACCAGCTCTTTGAGTATTTCCAAAACACACCCAATTCGGAGTTTTTAGAGCGCAAACAAGAAGGAAAATAGAAAAAGAAGAGAAAAAAATAGAAAAGAATAGAAAAGAATCATCAACATCTAACAAGGCATCAAAACGTTCGAGAAATTAAACTTAGTGCTCCAGATTTTCGAGATTGCCCAGATTCGCTAATTTGCGTATTCGCTAACATTGGCCCCGATTGGCCCAGATACACACCCACGCTACTAACCAATTTTTCACATTACACTATTCTTGGTAATTTCTCTTCCACCCCACCATGTCGAATGTTTCGCCGTCCACGCAGAAAGTCAACGATTTTCTCTCGAATATCTCCCAACTTTCCCAAGAGCGGCTCCGCGAAAACCAGAAAACTCGTCGAGATCTTCAGGCCGATATCGACGCTCTAAGACTGGCCCATGCAAGCCCCCAGAGCCACCAAAATGGGCCAGACTTTCCACCCCATCATGTTTCTCGGCCCGATATGGGGTCAGGTGAGTTTGGAATCAGTGAACTCACATTCAACCGGTTCGGGGATGGTAGTTCTGGCGAAAAAGCTGCACAAATGGCTCCTCCATTGCCCACTCGCCCAACCAGCCTTCCAACCAGCCTTCCGTACACACCCACATCGGGGAGAAACGGCTTAAATGGTCGTTTGGGGGAGCAATCTGGACCTCGGTCTTTGGAACCGCCTCTTCCTGCCCGTCCACGAATGCCAGAAGAGGCAGTTTCATCGGAAGCAGCTCAAAAAGTGGACCCGACAGCCAACCCAATGAAACCAATGAAACCAATGAAACCAATGAAACCAATAAAGCCTAAGGTGTTAGAGAAACGCTTGACACCAGGAAATGTTGCTTCTTCAACCACATACAGCTCAGATGTGCCAAAACCCGGCTCAGAATCTGTTCCTGGGCTTCCCCCAAGGCCTTCAACCCATGACCTGACATTCCCCGGGCTTATACGTCCGATAGCGAGGCGTGATCCATCTATGACAGAGCAGAAACATTCCAATAGCCTAAACACTACCAACCCTTTAAAAGTGACGCAAAATGCCGGCTTTTCCGCCACTTCCGGCTCTGTTGTCGTGGAAACGCCGCTTCGGGCGGAAAAGCGAGAAACACCGCCTAAAATGGCCACTTTCACCGATCTAGAAAATAGAATCCGCGCACGGGGTATATCGAGACTGTCAGAATCACAAACATTGAGTTCCGCTGGGGCTGAACCCCCAAACTCCCCAAACTCCGCGCCCCTGAATGGACCTAATAAACCTTGGGCGCCAGCGCTAAAGCCGGCAAAGCCAGTGAAGCCAATCAAACCAAACCTCAAAACATTTGAAATCAAGCAAACGGAGTTTCTTCGGGACCACATAAAACGACTTTCGCCAACAAAAACTCTGCAGAATCAGAAGCAGGAAAGGTTGCAAAGTGATCCCCGGCAAAATCAACCAGATGAACGGGAAGCGCTGCCAAAACCAGCGACTTCTTGCTCAAACGACCCTTTTGGAGTCGCAAGTACCACCAAACCAAAAACAAACTTGTTAAAACCATTGAAACCGGTGAAACCATTGAAACCTTCCAAGCCAAAAGCGTTGGTGCATGAGCCCGAGGCAGTTCTTGCGCTAGGCAACCTCCGAAAACTGCCAGTAAAAAAGCAAGAAGCACCCGCCGTCCCCGAGGCCCTCCAAAGGTTCCAGGCGTTTCAGACGCTCAAAAACACAAAGGCTACGCCAAGTAAACCGCCTGTTCCACGTAAAACAAGCACCAGTATAAGGTCGTGGGACTCTGGGAAGGAGACGGTATCTGTTGGTCATAGAAGTGCCAGCGAGGGATCCAACGACTCCAACGACTCCAACGACACCCCCAGCTCGGATTCACATAAATCCTCAACCCCAGCAAAACCAGATTTCCATGCACATCTAGCAAACATCCTACGGTCGCTGACAGAACCCTCGTTAAACGGTGTGGCCATAACTCTGCCACCAACCCTGAGGCTAGCCCTGGCCCCCGGAAATACCAACGCCTCGCTTCCAAACTTACCTAGACCACATACTTTTCCCGAAACTGAGCCCACCAAACCGCAGTGTGACCAAAAACTCACCCACCCCAATAAGTCCCGGTCCAAGGGCCCACGGCGGAAACTTCCAAAACTGCAAGCATCTTCAGGTTCAAAGACTTCATCGGGCTGCAAGACTTCTTCAGAACCTGTATCAATATCAAAAAATGTGATGGCTGGAGGAAACCCCGAAACCACTAATTTAGGCCAGAAGCCTGCATCTACCGTATCTTCTATTGGCACCACTGAGAGTGCTGATATCACTGAAATTACAACTGGACCTAAAGAGGAAAATGCCCCGAGTAATTATAGAAACACGTCTACACGGCCTCTCGTGTATGCAAAGCCAAAACGGGCGCCGCCTCCAAAAGCCAAAAAGCCAAGTTTTGAAATCAAGCCTTCAAGGAGTTTCAGTGGAGATGTCTTCATATAAGGCCCTACACAGGACAAGATAGGGAAAAAAGAAGGAAAACAAAAAAGATCAACTACTCCATGTTTCACACCGCCTCACTCTTCACTAGAACCTCACTCTTCACTAGAACCTCACTGCCCCTCTTTCCTAATCTATTTCCTCTTTCTGTTTTGGTGCTTTCCCATTTAGGAAAAGTGATGAAGATTGAGCCTCGTCCGTATGCGTCACCATGCTTATGTGCACGGCACGCCGCTTTCACGCTTTCTCACGAACACGAAATCAAAGGCTTCAAACTCTCAAACTCCCAAATATCAAACTCTCCAAACCGAGACCGTCAAAGCGATATTTCCAAATTAATTCACCCCACGGATATTTTTTCGAGCAACCGGACCTCTTCTAAACCGGAGATTTTTCCTGTCCTTTAAACTTGCAAACACTCACCATGGACAACTTCACTGAACATTTCGCCAAGGCAAAGCTGACCGTGTCAGACACGCTCTCGCAAGTATACTCCCGCTTCCAGCACACCATCCCAGAAGACGTGGAACATTCTGTTCGTCAGTACATCGCGGCTCTCTCAAACACGTCCAAGGAAGAGCTTTTCAACGATGTTCGTGGCTTTCAAATCACTCCAGCCACTGTGACTTTCGCTCTTCTTGCAGTGCCTACGCTATTATTGGCAGGTCGGTGGGTTTCCGGGGGAAACACCCCAAAATCAGCATCCGATACCAAGTCGAAGACCAAGAAGAAGAAGCAGACCAAGGCCCAGAAGGCCAATAAGGAGATTCAGAAGATCCTTGACTTTGTGGAGGAAAAATATGTGCCCCAGATCGATAGCTACATCGAGACCTACGCGGACTTATCTGAGGAAGACCAAGCGTATAAATATAAGTACTTTGAGGAGATGCTCTTGAAGGAGTTGATGAACTTGGATAACGTGGATGTGGCTGGAAACGATGTGTTGCGTGAAAACAGAAAGAAGGTCATCCGGTTTATTCAGGACCACCAGAAGAGATTGGACATTTTCAGAAAGGAAAACTAAACGACATTTATCTCATGTGTATTGAACTCTAAGTTACTCGTTATATGTGCCACGAAGACCAATTACATACAAAGGCTCGCTAGTGGATTGTACACTAGCGGTTGCTTGGATTCTTCAATTGGTATTATCCAAGAAGTCGGCCAGAGCAACAACTGGTGTGTTTTTCGAGCTTGCGTGTGTCTGTTATTCTTATTTTCTTCCCTATATATACTATGCCATGGACGCGTCTTGCCTGGCAATAGCTTTAAATACATAATATCGACCCCAATGCAACTTCTCTTACTTCACCTCTACACCTTAGGCTGTGCTGACTCCGACTGTGCTGACTCCGACTGTGCTGACTCCGACTGTGCTGACTCCGACTGTGGTGACTGCGGCTTCCGGCGACGTCTCTTCTGAGATGCCTCCGCCACTAGCTCCTCAAACACTCGCGCCTCCTCGGCTTCCAGCTCCGTGCGTGATGTTTCGCTAAACACCTGCCCGATTATCTTTAACCCTTTCGCCCGGGCAATTCTCGTTTCTAGCGGCACCTCTTTGTCGTAGAGAATTTGGTCACACACTGCACGCACAGTTCCCAGGATTTCAAACTTGGACCCAGACCACGCCGCAGCAAGCACTTTCCCGATAAGGTACTTTTCCATTTCCTGAAGATCCTCCTGGGTGTGCTTCTCCGGCACTTTTTCCTCTTTTTGCTTCGGAGACACCGCGGATTGCCCATTTGCTTGTGTATCACCACTCTCAGTCACCCCGGAATTGGCAGCCGAGTCTTTGGGCTGATTATGGGTGTCTCCGCTTTGCTTGGACTGCTCCTGTTGGAGGTGGACTTTCTGTAGTTGTTCCTCGAGGCGGTCGACATCCTGTTGGGCCTCTTGGGCCTTTTTCTTGTCAGCGTTAGCCTCGGCATTAGCCTCGGCCTCCTTTCGTGCGTGGTATTCGTTATCCTCTTGCATTTTAGTGTATTCTTGCATCGTCAGCTGAGCATCGAGTGCGGACGCCACCGTCTTGAATGTGTCCCGGACAACGCCACCCTTGTCCTTCATGGACCACCACAAGCCGCCCAAACCGCCAAGAAACGTCTGACTCTTCAATAAGATCTTGGCTTTGGTCTTATAGATGGACCCGATTAAATGTAAGATCTCCAAACCAAAACTCTCCATTTTGAGTGATTCCGCCTCGTACTTCATTTTCTGGCGGAACGATTCCGCCACGTCATCCTTCATGTCTGACTCCGTGTAGAGGTAGAGCTTCTCCACCAATTTCTTACCAAGTTCGTTGCGCATCTCAATCTTTTTAAGTCTACATTCCTCCTCAAACCGCTCCAACTCCTCCTGGCGCTTACGTTTTTCCTCTTCCTCGGCTGTGAGCACGGTAGTACCTTCACCAGCAGCTGTTTGGCCATTGTCAAGAAGAAGAGGGGTCTTTTTGCCGTGTTCTGACACGCTG
>JAJMAK010000385.1:0-15125 GCA_030572615.1 Metschnikowia lachancei | reverse complement strand
AAGCCGTTCAAGCCGTTCAAGCCGTTCCTAAGCCGTTCCTGAAGCCGTGAAACAAGAAAACAATACAGAGAAATATCTTTCGAATATAAGAAGGCCGCCACCGATTTTCTAAAGAGGATTGTTCTTAGTGAGATCAAACAGAATAAATAAGAATAAATCAGAAGAAAAGAGAACTAATGAGAATAATTCAAAATAATTCAGAAAATATCGGCCTTCTTGGGCTGTACCGAAAACAAGACCTCGGCAATTTATTGGCTAATCATTTAGACGAAAATTCGAAGGATAAAAGCAAAAGAGTTTGCTTCCTACAAAATGTAACGCCGCTCCGTTAGCAACAGTGAAGGCTTCTTTCGGTTAGCACTCATTGATTCTGTCTTCACCCTAATTAAGCTGTTGGAAGCTCGGAACATGGGCTATAGTCATGCGGTGCTGCCCAGATCCGTCCATTCCAGACAACAGGGATGTTACAGACCTCTAACAAGTGATTTCTCCGAAGACTCACAATCACACAGTGGCAATTATCCTGGCGTCTCTAGACATGTACGTGGAACACGCAATCTTCGTCGACGAGTTCAGAATCGACCCAAGGATGACGTTTTAACTCTCGCATACTTGATTTTTGCCGTGCACCCATATCTGTTTTGTGAATTACAAATCCTTTTTTTATTGTGCTTTTGTTATTGGGCTTTTATTATTGAAGGGAAGGTGAAATTCACCATTTGGCTCTTTTTCTAAACTTTCTTGAATGTTTATCTAATTAAAATCCACTGTGTTGTGTGTGTTCCTTGCCACTTGGTTTCTTATTTCCAGTAATGGAGAGTGATTGAACCTTTAAGTTGAACAATGTCCCTCACCCCAGTTGTGCTACTATAACATTGTGTATAGCCGGCTTTTCCCTCCAAAATCTTAGATATAATCACTAGGTCTTCAAGAAAAAGCCCGTGGTATATGTCATGCAATAATGTATATTACCTAATCTTGTAACACATTTACAAGGTTATGAAGACGTGGGCCCTTATCACGCTCTTCAACGAGGAAAAACCATCTTGCTTATCATATACGTTTACAACGTTCTTCTAAGAAATATTCCTTGGGTGGATTTGTGGAGGATATTTGTGGAATTACAAGTATTTCTTTATTTTTTGGTGGAAGCATAAAATCCAATTCTTTGCCATACTGTGAATCAGTCTAGTGTATTTCAGCTCTCTATTCATCAATTTCAAGAAGGCTTTTCTGACATGGCAGGGGAACCTTCAATATTTGCTCGCATGTCTAAGGAGTCCTATCTTCAACTTTAAAACACTTTCTGATAATGCTGACCCGTGCCTCTTATCTTGGACTCCATACCTCTTCTAGCACAACCCCCAGTATGGTATCCACCCGTGGCTCTTCCCATACGTGAATTATTTTTGATTACAAACATTGTTACCTCTTTATTCAAAAAGAGGAAACAAGAAGGTATAAGTGCGTTGTGTATTTGTCAAACCAAACCAAATCTCGACAATTGGGACATCCGTCGTTTTCTATGCAACATAAATGACTACACTTTGGAGTCTTGTCCATGTCAGAGCCACGATACAAAATCTAGGTCATTCTGGACCCAAACCCTAACATCTAAACCCTTTTGGTTTGGCTCGTAGAGAATTTATTCAGGTTATTTTTTGGTTTTTTTATGTTTTTGGTGGTGGGGGTATGTTAAGGGCCTTTTCGATCATTTTACCTTGATTCACGACTAGCGTCAGATTCAATACTTCATTTTTTCGGTGTCATTAGAAATGAGATCTATCCCATTTCCCTTTCTTCGGAATAAGTTATGTTGTTTTCAAGATATCATTGGCTAGAAGTAAATAATTAAATTCGAAGGAAGCTTTATCTTAGGGTTGCTGAACGAGTTATGATTGACCTTATGAAAGCATGAATTTAATAGGTAGTCTCTCTAGTTTATGAAATACGTATCTCAACAAATATTCGTACCAATATCACCTAGCATGGCACTCTGATCATTATGGATTAATGATATTTAAAGCCGTATTATCTACATGGGGTATTCAACATTTCGTAAAGTTGGACAACTCAAAGGCTTTCTTGCACATTCGCTGTCATATTCTGGAGCTAAGTGTGCGTAGTATCAATACAGATACCATTCGCTTGGGATGTCCATTTTAGTTTCGAAGACCCGGAGTTTCGAGATTTAGCTATTCCACTCTCAGTTGTATCAGGTGGCCTTGACTAACTCGGTAGATATGCCACTTCTATCCCACTCATAAGAATACCTCTTCTGTGCTTCATTTACGGATATCCGAAGACTCCACGTTCCATCTTATATGTGATTTTGATCTCGCTTCACCGTCTGCACCTCGAGATACCTAACTCAATCATTATATCATCCAATCAAGAAGGGTTGTCTTTATGATTTGGTGTCACATTTCCAGAGCCGGAAGAAACAGATCTTATCTCGCAGTCTTCTTTTAGGCCTTGTATACCTACAATGTCTTAAAACACCGTATGACTTACTGCTTGATCCGTTGAGAAGCCCACAATTAATCACTTTGGCCTTTGCTTCCAATCAAACTGAGTTGATGTGCCAAAATTCTTGAGGGAGACAAATTCTGCAACTCTTTTCCTTGACCCTCCCCCGAATAACTTTCCCTGGTCGTTCTAAGACCACCTGCGATATGTAAAATGACCACAGCCACCTAAAACTTTCTTGTCTTATGACCCAGGCCACAGAACATACCCCTTCAAATACTAAGCCTGTCCTACCACAAAGAAAACCTATGCTCCGTCAATTTCAGATGTTTTACCGCATACGCCATGCAAAAATCTTTGCTGGATGCCAAGGCACATTTAACAGGACTGAAAGGAAAATTGTCGTCTTTGAACTCCCAATACCTGGTCCTCTTCAAAGCCCGAAGAGCACCATGAACTTGGACTCTCTCTACTGTGATATCAGATATTGAGAGGGTTAGATCCAAAACATCACGATTAACATCCCACGACTCAATCCCATTCGGCATTACAGCATTGACTCCGTCACACACATGATGGTTGTAAAACCATGGGATAACTTCTATGCCGAGGTCAATGAACGAAGAAACGTGACTAATGACCCATCTTTTCCCCACCCTAGCCACAGCCACGAGGTTAGGCCGGTAAAATTTTTCCCCGCAACCACACCCTTTGAAGTTAGCACGAGCAAAACCGACAAAAAACTCACTATCTTCTTGAGACATGCTTCCCACACTAATAAGAGGGGTCCCTCCTCGAAGCTGACCAACTGCGTTCTTGGTGGGAGTCCCTTCTGGCTCACACACTCCGCTGTTTGTCCACAAGTCACATTTTATGATATTCAACGGGCTGAACTGGGTGACAAACATTATATGTTCATGAGAGTCGGTATGGGCAGTAACAAAAGGTGCCCAGTTCTTTTCAATCAATCTTTCTAGCTGTTTGTGGATGGTGAGTTTCTTTGTGCGGGTAAACCAGTTGTGTTTTGTCAGTTCTGTATGTGGAATTTCATCCGGCTTGCCCCTTTGGACTTGGAAAGGAAATCCCAAAAACATACACCTCCTGGCATACACTTTTTGCAAGGATTTTTCAGGTGGTGCTAGCGAAACCAAAGCATTGAACACCACCACAGGCTCGTCGTGTCCATTTTTGTTCTTTACAAGAAGCATGCGTGGATCTTCTGCTCCCCAGAAATTGTGAGCCTTTCCGACATCAAAAGGAATGGGGAGAATGCGGGGGAAACGATACAGGAGAAAATCCTGGCCTTCCAATCGAAAACCCAAAGGGTTTGGCTCCAAATCTATAGAGTTTGTGGGGAAAACCAAGCGTACATCTTCAACTTCATTCCATTCCTCGTCGTACACTTGGGCTAGGAGCATGCTGAGTCTGGGCTCGCCTCTCAGTCCAATCTCCGACATCATTAACCGGGAAATCACAAAATGAATGTTATAGTCTTTGAGCCAAACCGAAGATCCAGAAAGCCGGTACCAGTGGGTTTTAAACTTCTTGTTGTGAATGTAGTCTTCAAGAATAGGGAGAAGGTGCAGATTATATGGATCGGCATATAATTCAGCCTCTTCCAAGAAGATTTCAAAGATTTTGTTGAGATTAAGCGAGAGCCGCTCGCTGTCATCAGTGGCAAGCCTGACTTTTTGTACATTTCTCCTGCAATCTTTATTATTGGAAGCTTCATAAATGTTAGCTTCTGTCACCTTAAAAGTTCGTGAATGGTGTGGCGGCAGATCCATCACTTCAGAATCCTTGATCTGGAAAGTTGGCCATTGTTCACTGGCTGTTCCTTTTAAATGGGCTTTGATGGCCCTTTGTGGAAACCAAAACCCCGCGGGTAAGAGCACTTTACGGGTTCTTGATGTGCTTACTAGGGTATCAAGGTTAATGATCTTGGGGCCCCAGGTATCCTTCTCCTCGTAGAAAATCCCCATTAGTAGTAGCGCCACACATGTCAACAAGAGGATGGCAAAAAATGCCTTTCTCCGCCCGCCCCTTACTATAAACATCACGGCCCTTTCAGAAGGTGGATTTGGAAGAAGAAAATGACGGTAAGGAAAACTTTAACATGGGCTTAACAGAAGTCAACAGGAAAACGCCCAAAACAAACATCCGCCCAAATAGGAAGTCCGCCACATGGTTCTTCTCGTCTAACAGTTACTTAACCAAAAGTGTTATGGGCTCTGGCCAGACCGGAGGGTTTTGGGAATTCAGTGGTGTACGCGCCCCAAGTCTCGGCCTTCCCTATTAGGGAGGGTCCCTATAAGTGAGGGTCCCTACTAGTGAGGGTCCCTACTAGTGAGGGGACCACCAACCAGACATCCAGTCTGAATATTTTTTCCTGTTCATGGGGTGTTTTTGTCTATGAGCCATTTCGTATGATATTTTTTTTTCTTTTCTTCTTGATTTTTCTGTCCTATTTGTTATCTTGACTCGTCCGTTTCATGACAAATGGCTGCGAAAAACTATGCAACCTGTGCGAGCAGAAGAGAGCTTTCTAATATTCGATGTATTTTCAAGCATGTCACGTCTTGTATATCCAGTATTTCGATATTTGATTAAGTCGTGGATACACTCTAACAATGATATACACTCTAACAATGATATACACTCTAACAGTAATATACATTCTAACAATAATATACATTCTAACAGTAATATACACTCTAACAATAATATACACTCTAACAATAATAGACATTCTAACAGTAATATACACTCTAACAATAATATACATTCTAACAATAATATACATTCTAACAATAATATACACTCTAACAGTAATACACATTCTAACAGTAATATACATTCTAACAGTAATAATCATTCTAACAATAATATACACTCTATGTGTTCGTGTGTGGAACATGGGTGTTTCTTACTTTCTGCTAGTCCGCCCATCTCCCCCACTCATTCAATAGGATTAATTGTGAATGAAAAGCTATCATTTCCGATTATTTGACTCTCAGTATCTCTCAATACCTTTTGGTGTTTACAAAACGACTTTCCACACTACTTGCTCTTCTTTTGCTGGCAAGTTTGTCTTGGCTTTTAAAGACTGAAGTCTGCTTTTGATAGTACTGTCAGAAATAAGTAATTAAATCTGCAAATTGTAAGAAGAAGACGAAAGAAACACGTAAGAAGAGAGTCTGAAGATAGTATTCCTTTGTCGATTGATTGATTGAGATTGATAGAAGATTGATTGAGGATTGATTGAAGATTGATTGAAGATTGATTGAAGATTGATCGAATATTGATTTAATATTAATTGAATATAGATTGAATATTGATTGAAGAGTGAAACTTCTTGATTGAAGAGTGAAACTTATTAGGTAAGAAAAGTAGCTAAAATAAGAATGGTTTTTCCATCATTAGATGTGGAAATACCGGGGGTTATATAGTCCGACTTCCGGAAACGTGAAACGTGGTTACTGTTTCGGGCCGAAGTGAAACGTAATTCGGGCCGAACAGTGCAACGTAGTGACTTGTTTCGGCGGAATCGGTGCAACGTGGTGTTTGAGCGCGAGTGTTTTAGCTAATCGCTTATACTTTACCTGACAAGTACCCTCTAATATTACCACCAGCAGTTTTCAAGTACCCATGTGCTTGGGAACACCTTCGTGTAGACATTTGGTGGCCAATTACATGTGCTCTTTTTCCCATTCCCCATCTTCCAATTAGATCTTTACTTCCTCGCCCTCCAATATTACAACATTAATAATGGGTATACAAATTCCTGCTATTCCTTACCGCATGCTACAAGTATAAGCGTATTCGCTTAGCGGAAATGTCTCAGACTCATGCACTAAATAGTCTCTCAGAAATCCCATCGGCCTTCTCCGCTGGTTCGGGAAAATGATAATAGGCTCGATCCGCTTAAACTCGACCCGTGGGCAAAACTTATCGTTGAATATATTGAATATGCAATCTGAACCTAATGAATTCGCCATGTGTTATACTGAAAATCGGTTATTAGAGACCCAAAATAAATATGTGATTACGATGTTTTACTTCTCTGTCTCAGGCTACTTTTTGAGGTGTTTTTTTTTAAGGTGTAACAAATTGTCGTGGCCTGTTTATTCTGTAGATGTCTTGATACCCTGATTAAATATTCACGCCCCTACTGTGTTCGAACATAGGGATGGTGACATTTTTCACCATAACGTCTTTTGTTTCAGATATATACCTACAATTCGGCCAATTATTTGTAATTCCACTTTAAAGCCCAGGATTCCATCGGACCCTCTGCATTAATAAAGGTCGACGATATTATTATCATTACACTTCAGGCTATAGTTTCAAGTTTAATGCTTCCTAGATCTTTAAATTGCCTGTGTATGATACACATACAAGATTCTTAGATCATTTAAATCATAAAATCATAAAATCATATAGATTATTAGTTTGTTGCGTTTTCTTCAACCAGCATATCCCTCATTTGACCAATATTCCTTCCAAATCTTCATTTGAGATCCAGAATCATACAACATTTCATTTCAGCGAGGTGCGCCCCATCCAGAATAGAAACTTAGGGGTTTGATTTGAACCACGCTAAATGCACCACCAAGGAACTGGACACTTTCCTCATTGAATATCCTTTTTCCTCAAAGAATCAATTGAAAGGGAAAGACCACAGACTGATACATCGTTCCTCGTGGAGCAGCGCCACTAAGTTTCTCTCTCAGTCACTCCACATCATACCAAAACGCGGTCTATTAAAATCAACAGAGTAACCAACAGTATTTTCATTTGTAAGTCTCTCAGAGAAATTCGTTTTTGCGTCCAAAGCTGATTGAGAAACATCATTTAAAGCCATCTTCAAAGAACATGTTTCACTCATCAACCGAGCAAATATTGGTATTACCGTCAAGACTAACGGGAAATACCTCAACACGCGCCAAGCCCCCAATTGTTATGATCAAGTTGTCGTGGCAACCCGATTTCAAAAACAAAAAACTCTCCAGAGACTTTTGCAAATCGATCTTCAACCGAAGTCTGGTATGTTGATATTTTCCCATCCAAGAAATACCATTCAGCATCGCCAATTAACACGCCCCTAATAAAGAAATGCACCTCCCCCACTATATGATCACCTCCTCCGTTTCGATGCCACAGTCAATACATCTACGTCTGAAAAGACGGTCATTCCCCTCCACCGCTAAAGGAGCTGACCACTCGTGGGCATGTCGATCATCTAGACCCTTGCCATCTCGTAGTTTCCTCGTATACTCTTCCGCACGGGTCTTCTTGCGCATTTCCTTCATTTTCGCCTGGTAGCGCTTTTCACGACGGTCCAAACGAGCGCGTTCTCGTCGCTCCCACTCCGCATCTAAGCCCTCTGCAGACCCCCATTTCTTCCACGCATACTCCTCGACCTGGAGCCGAAGAAACAACTGCATGCGCAGAAACCCGTGAGGATTGGGTTTTTCGATCCGTCGCAAGAGCCCCGTATCTTTAAGCTCGGGCTCTGTGAGCAAGTAGTCCTCGCGGCACTCTGTTTTGGTCAAAAGGGCATATTTCTCCGGCTTTTCCTTCATGCACCGGCGACATACCCGGACTCCAAAATTAGTGTGGAGATTGGCGTCAAGATCCAAGGATTCACACTCCGTGCAACGTGGAGCGTTTTCCAAATCAAGTGGTGGGGCAAGGTCCTTAACTATTAGCTCCTGTTTCTGTTTTTCTTTCCATTCCTGTAGACTCTGTGGCTCAACTTCGGGGCCCTGGAGGCCATTTTTCTCTGTTTCGTCCAAGAAACCGCCTCGGCTATCTTTCATGGTGGAGAAGTCATACTCTATATAGTCTTTTTTCTGAATCGACGGCGGGTTATATTCTGGACGAAGCCGTTTGCGGTCCTGCTCTGTCACCACTGCCACAGGGCCCGTTTGTGCCGTGGCATCACGGAAATACTTTTGTTTTTCTCGCTGGATCTCGAGGGCTCTTTGACGATTTTTCTCGATCCGTTCTTGCTGCTCTCGGGTAAGTTCAACCCTCGGTAGCTCAGGTATACTTCGTACTTGTTCATTTTGTGGGGTAACTGGCTTTGGAACCGGTAAACCTTGGGTTTGACATGTTGGATTTGGCACTTTGGCAGATGCAGATGTTCCTAGGGTGCCTGCTTTCCTTTGGTGGAGCCTCTCGAGGGCTTTTTTCCGGTTTTCGTCCTGTTCAGTTAGTATTTGTGGGGGCATTAAGGTGGCAAAAGATGCAGGAGAGAAAGGAGAACAAAAATGTCAGAAGAAACGCCACCAGGAGCAGGAGTACCACATCTAGTAAATATTGATACATTCACATGTCATTTGGGAGTGTTTACATACAATGCGTCGCTTCTGCTCATCGGTTAGGCCAGCCATGGTGGATATTCAAGTGATCGGGTATTATAAAAGGGTTGCGATTACGGTGATGCTCATCCGTGGTCACGTGACCGGGTGGAAGTGGAAGATGAATTTCAAATAAACAATCGTAGAGTAAAAGTTCCAGGCGTTCCAGGCGTTCCAGGATGAGCGTAGTTGCCTTTTAGCAGGGTAAAGACTTGATAAAACAGGTTTTAAGAAATTTACAATATGTTTTGCTTCTTCGTGTGGTGTCTTGAGGAGGTATATCTCATTTGAGAAATAGATCCCATATAAAGAGCAGTAAGATTTTGAAGTCTCTTTCAACTTGTATTCCTTTTATTTCTATAAAGGTCAGTCAATCCTGCAATTAGACAAAATAGTTGAAACGAAATTGTTTTTCATGCTGGACATTAATATACCCACGATACCTCGGAAGAATAGTAGGTCTGCACACAACATTCCGTTTTGGAAAAAGGATAATATTCTGTGTAAAAGATATTTAGATATGTCTTGTGAATATTCTTATTTCAAACCCCTTGATTTGCAAAATTATGGGGCATAATCCAGGGGTGGAGTAACTATTATATACGCATGTTGATCACATAGAAAGAAGCACTTCCATGTAAGGGTCACGTGTGCACCCCCACTATACAGACCGAACTTCCAAAAAGACTTGGTGAAAAGGGTAATTTCTTTTAAAGCGAAGTATATAGAAGTTTTATAAAGTTTTATAGAGAAGTTTTATAAAGAAGTTTCATAGAGAAGTTTTATATATAAGCTTCAAAGGTATTCTATTTCTTTGCTTACGAAATTTCCAGTTTCCTGAGTTTCTTGTTATACTAGTTCCATCAGGGTCACTATAAAGTGTGCTGGACAAATCGACTACCTGGTAAACAGGCGAACCTAACCACTAGGGAGCTCGTATTGTCTTTCTGGGTAGACTTTCTAATGGAATGATGCATTGCATATTCTTCTTCTATAGCATGGTGAGTCCCTAGTGGCTGAAAGCCCGAAAGTCACCGACACGATCATATATGGCGACCAAAACTTCAGCCATATGGCATAAACTGGTTCCGTGATGACGCCCAATTGTGTTAACGGGCATATTTCTCGGATCTTGGCCAATTGTATAGTATAGTCCATTTAAATAGGGCAGGGCATGTATCTTTTTTAAGTTTGAGCCAGTTAATACCGCCAAGCCCTCAATGTATAGCAGATTACCACCAAAATAACCATTCCATTTGCTATTATGATAGAACCACACCCCTTTTATAGCGCTCGAATATCCCGTCTATAACGATACCAATAAGCCACCCAAGAACATACCCATAAGCCACCCAAGAACGTACCCATACATACCAACAGTGGAAGAATACATCAAAAAACTACACTCCTACGCAGATCTTAACAAGCATGTTTATTCCAGAGATTTCGCAATTGTGCGGGCATCCTCCAGCAGACAAAACAGTCACAACATTCACTCCAGAACAACTAAACATCGCCATATAGCACCGAATCCGTAATATAAAAACCCTGAAAACCCATAACATTCATAACTTTACCTTTCTTCTTGGCCAGTTTTCCCCGAGGAAAACATCCCCAGTTCTTTCACAAGAGTAGTTACGATTTGTTAGGTCATTGCTTGTTCAAAATCTTGTTGGCCCATTGTGGCAACACAAACGAGGCCTCGTGCACCTTCGAGTTGTAGTAACGCAAGTGTTCGTCCTCGAAGTCCTCGGAGAACTTACGCAAAGGCTTTCTCACCTCGGCATTGGCGTCCTTGGAGCACACCATAAACCCAATGGTACCAGATGGGTAGGTTGGGATGGAAGTGTAAGCGTATTCGGCCACAGGGAAGATCTGTTTGCAGTCTTGCTTCAACTTGGAGATGATGTCCATGTGCAACCAGATAGACTCTGCTTGGGTGGTAATGACACCCTTTTCGGTCAAGGCTCCCTTCAACAACTCAAAGTAAGGCTTTTGGAAAAGCGACTCGGCTGGTCCCTCGGGGTCGGACGAGTCGGTGATGATCACATCAAAGGTGTTTTGGTAGTCAGCCAAGAACTTGAATCCGTCTCCAATGTGCACCTTGGTTCTTGGGTTTTGGTAAGACTTGGACATCTCAGGCAAGTATTGCTTGGACACCTCAATCACGTCCTCGTCGATGTCACACAACCATGCCTCTTCAATGGACTCGTGCTTCAAGATTTCTCTCAAAACACCTCCATCTCCACCTCCAATGACCAAAGCCTTCTTAGGGTTTGGGTGAGAGTTCAAAGCCAAGTGGGTGATCATTTCTTGGTAAGAGTACTCGTCTCTCTCGGTGGCCTGGATACAGTTGTCCAAAACCAACACGTTTCCCCAGTTGGTGGACTTGAACACCAAAACATCCTGGTACTTGGATTTCTTGGAGTACAAGACTTTTTCCACCTTCAACGACATGGCCGAGCCTGGCCACATGGTGTCAGAGACTTCGGCAAACCAGCCGTCTTTAATAGCAGGGTGAGTCAATTCTTGGGCCATTGTAGTGTAGAGTGAGAGATGAAGAAAAGAAGAAGAAAAAGAAGAAAAAGAAGAAAAAGAAGAAAAAGAGGTAAATTAATAGAATTGTGAGGAATCTTGTGAGACTTTTAATTTTTTTTTTTTCTCGCTAAGACTGCAAATTGCGTCGTCGCAGTCACCGTATGGATCTCATAGCAATGTCGGCCTAAGCATATGAACATTGAGGAATTTTGAGTTTGGGGGGTTTATATTTCTGGATTTTCTTCCAATACCTAGATTTTTTTTTACTGGATGGAGTTTAAAGACTTTTCTGGTGTCCTCTTTTGGCACTTTTGCAGCACCTTTGGGGAATCTTTGGGGAATCTTTGGCCACCTTTGGCCACCTTTGGCCACCTTTTGATGGGTAATATTCAGCCGGGCCTCACCACGAGGACGATTTGTTAGTCATATCGGCTGTGTGCAGTACGTCGTATATAATTGTTCCTTCAGTGCAGGCGAATCGAGGCGAGGTGGTGGGGTGCCTGAGGTAGTTGTTTTCAAAAGCGGGGAAATTATCCTTGTTGTTTATTGAAAACTATAAATACCAGGGATATCGCCGCTTGTGTTTGTGTATCTGAGTTTTTTTCCCTATCACTAGTCCCCCGTAATCGCCGATTCCAAATCTCAATCCACGTTCGGAGACTTACCGAGACTTTCTGAGACATTCTGCATGGCCCCCGAAGGTGCGACAAATGAGAGTGCCTTGCATTGGTGGTCTCTGATTGGATCAATAATTATGATGATGATTTCTGGGGCGCAGCCAAAATGTCTATGAATAACCAGGTTCGATTTTTATAAGGGGGTGTGACTTAGTCTTTCGGTAGTGTTTTCGATCCACCTAACTATGGAGCCAAGTAACTATGTTTCTGGTAACTTGTACAACATTCGGTATTCAAATCATATAGATAACACTGGAATTATCCATAAACTAGCAAGCCGGTGGCTATGTGGTCGGTAAGAGATACCGAATTAGGAAATATAATTACCCAGAGAAACTAGCAAGCAGGTGGCCTGGTCGGTAAGAGATACCGAAATGGGACATACACAACAGTTTAGTTTATCTTAATTGCGTAGCCACGCTTCAAACTACCTTAAAGAGCAACATAGGTGATCATTTTGGGTGGGTTTGTACAATTTGTCAGTGGGATATTTCGCATCCCGATAGCTTGTATTAGTTTCACATATTACCTACCAAGAACATAGAGTAAGGCCCCCAGATTTCTTCCCGAAGAAAAGACAAACACTCCATGTGGCTTTTCAAGAAAGGCTGAATATTTTATCTTTTATAAAATCCACTTCTATACTTGAAGACTTGAAGATGTTTACTGAGGAAAAGATTTTCCTCCTTGTGTTTTATTCCTTGGCTGGTTGAAGAGACCCCGTTTGGGCCTGTTACCCAGTATCATATACCGTCCTATTCCGTAAGTCAAACCCGTTACATGCACCAAAAACAAGTTTCTACCACCAGTGATTTGTAAACCTTTCATTTTTTGGTGTGAATCTTTCGAATGTAGCCAATACTGGAACAAATAAGGCAGCTGAATGCTTCAAGTACCTCCAACACCTAATGATACATACATGTAATACATCCATATAATACATCCATATAATACCTCGGTTCGTTAAATTACAACGGTGATGACACAAAAATAACATTACATGAAACATCAGAAAGCCCGAGAGTCAAACTATCAGAACAACCGCAAAGCTGTGGTTTTCGTAAGGTTTCAGCCTGGTAAGGGTAATCCTAACTGGTGATCGATACGTTTTTTACTACGGAATATATTTTCGAACTTTTTGCTGATATACATATCTAGTTACAATGATATTTAACTAAGAAATATATAAAAAATATATTCTCGGTATTTTTTTTGAAAGCTCTCGAGAACACCTCCCGTACAGGTGTTTTTTAGACATCGTCCTGGACCCGAACAACATCTTCTACAGATCCATCGCTTCCAGCTTTAGTCAGGTATCTAAAACATCCATTTTCCTTGATTAGCGGGCACTTTGTCAATAGAAGCCCGATTCAGCCGGAGATGGCACGCTCAAGCGGCACACACTCTCTAGTAAAGTTTTGTTCTGAGCCTCTTCTATTATGAAAAGATACTTCAAGAAACTATCATAAAAAAAATATCTCCTCTACATCCTCGCTCGAGATCAAAATGCACTCAATTTCGCTCACTTCTCCAGAAACTTGGACCTCACGGTTTCAGCAGCCGTTACGCTATCTTGAGCAATCCCTCCGTTCACTTGAATGTCATTTAAAGATACATCGAGGATGCTCATTTCGTCTCTGAGTAAGCCTCTCGCCTTAAGAATGGCCAAATTTTGATCGTACTCGGATCGAATCTTTATTTTGGTGAAGTAACTGAAAACCACGTAAACCTTCCCTCTTTTATCCTCGAGTTTGGCGTATACCTCGAGCTTGGCGTATACCTCGAGTTTGGGGTATACCTCGAGCTTGGCGTATACCATCAACGACGTGTCATTGTACATCGCAAAAGTCCAAGAAGGATTGCCCAACTTTCTTGGACGAGTCTATGTTGATTTGGGAGCTCGTTAGCCAATCGGCTACCATTTAGCTACCATTCAGCGTAGTAGACAATGGACCTGCTGATCACTGGTGTCGCTCTCCCTGCCGGGAGACCCCACTCTCGTGATGGACGACGGCACTCACCCGCTGATACTCATTGTTTGTGCCGGTGATTCGCCTAGAATGTGCTCCTTGGTTCGTCCCTGTTCCTCAGTACCTCCAAATCGTGCCCAGGCCTAAGCTCGGGCTCTGCCGATTCCATTTGAACACGCTAGTCGTTGTTTGTAGCGAGGGCTGAAGCACCTGGCCATAGCCTAGTCTTTTACATATATCGAATCAATATATTAGGATATATATTTTTACTAAAGTTTGCCCGAGTCAATATCGGCATCTAGTATTAGTAAAAATATCAAAATATAGCACAAAATATATTTCGCTAAATCTCGCATTTTACTAATTTTAATCTACACTGTGGTGAGGGTGATCCTAATCAGCATCATGACATTACCCCACCTATTTTCCCATGAAATCAACTTGAAAGAAATCCCTCTCCATTATTTCCCCCTAAATGTCCAAACAATCCAATCATCCCGTTGGTTTATTCCTTAAACCATTCCTTTCGGGATATGCACGACCTTCCCGTCCATAGTGTGCCAGATAAATAATCCTGTACGCCATGGACATCTTCTCTCATTACAAGATAAGATATAATACACCAACAGGTGGACACAGTCACTCAATCAACCCGGCTAACAGATTTCATAACTAGCTGTTTTCTAGTTTTTCTTTAACCAAAACAATCTCTATTTCAACCACCTGCGTCTGTTCCAGATCTGCTTTTTTTCTTATCCGGACCCTTCACCCGTTTCTTAAGTGCACGACCTTTCCTCAAATAAGAGAGGTCCACCAGAGAGGTCCACCAGAAAGACCCACCAGAAAGACCCACAAGAAAAACCCACCAGAAAGATCCACCAGAAAGATCCACCACCTTCTTTTCTCAGCCTATTGGCTACTTGGCTAACTCGCGATAATCAGAGTATTAACCGAATTAAAATCATCGACATCATGGCAAGACACGTACAAGGAAGGCCCAAAGCCAAAGACAACGAGACGCTTTTCTTTGAACCCAGACGCGACCCATCTGAGGAAACGCGCATATTGGTCAAGGTGTCGTACAACAAAGAAGAAGACGTTCAAAG
>JAJMAK010000384.1:0-15317 GCA_030572615.1 Metschnikowia lachancei | reverse complement strand
CGCTCCACACTAAGGGAGTGCCTTGCAATGTGAGTGTCCAAATTGAGCTCGATATATTGCAACTCGTTGGTTTCATTGAGGTCATTGATCTCCACTTCCTTTTCCATTTCCTCGATCAATTTCTCGGGGGCCGTGGAGTCCGACTGTGTGTTGTTGCTGTAACTAATCATCTTACTAGACAACTTATTCATATTTTTCATCAACACCAACATTTCGTTTTCTCTCTTTCCCGAGGAAGGATCAATCCGCACATTTAAGCTCGGGCCATTCTTACCATCAGTGTCGCTGGAAAACTTCATGGTGAAATCCGGTGACACCCCTAGTTTTTGGGGATTGTCTACCTCATTTCCAAGCAAATCAATGAACTTGTTCACCTTCTTATCTTTGGAAGCATCCGCGTGTGAGCCTTTTCTGCCCTTTTCTTCGTTTTCTACAAAGTCTGCATCCACATAGAGGTACTTGTCGATGACCATGTCGCCTCTGGTATTCGTATTGTTGATCTTGTCTCCACGGAGTCGGCGAAATAACTTGGAGTTGAAGAAGCGTGACCAGAACTCTCCCTCATTGAGTTTTTCTGGCACGAGCTCGTGGCATGCACGGCGAATGATGGGGTAAGTCTCAAAAATTTCCTTGATGGTGTCTCGGGTGACATTGACATTGACCTGGTTGTCTGAAGTGGCGACCGGCTTGATTGCAGATAACACATTGTAAGGCCCTCTATGTTGGCATATACTCAAGGCAAACGTACGTAACTGACCCACCCTTGTAGACCAGAAGATCGCGGGTGAAAGCTTGAACTTGATGACCGACTGGGTGAAAATATTACGTAGTGTCTTGTCCTCCAAGAGAAGTTTTTGCTGAAGTTGTCTATTTTTTAGTAAACTGGCATCGCTCAAAGACTGTGGGGTTGAAAAGTCTAACGGGTCGGCTGTAGCGGGTGAGTTTTCACGGTTTCCGTCTGCCGAAGGCGTTGGTGTTCCATTGGCAGAGTTTCCGGCGTTTGGTGCCGGCGTCGGGGTATCTTTGATGACGGTCTTTTGCCGTGCTACGATTGTCTGTAAGGTTTCTTTAACTGCCGTCATGGTTTGACGGTTGTTGAAAGTAAGCCTTAGATCCTTGATTTCCGGGGAATCCGGGAGCTCGTAAAAGAGACGAAGAAGCATCTTGGGCGAGGATTCCGGCGATGCTTGGAGCTTGGAGAGTTTGTTCAACGGAATCTCTAGAGACTTGTCCTGGTCAATTGCCTTCCAAAGAAGCTTGGACGGCGTGGTGTCCTCGTAAATTTGAAGTAGGCCGGAAACTTTCGAGATCACACATGCTCCAGAAACGCTTGCCATGGTGTACACTGATTTGATGTGAGTAGTGTTGAAGAGAAGTGAAGAAATGGTGTTGCGAGGAGTTCATACCTGCAGAAGGTGGATCTGTGTGAATGAGTGAGTGAGTGGGTGGTGATGTTGCTTCTACTAGGGCTAGCGAACTAGAATTAAATGGAGGAAAGCGGCGGCAAATGTGGATATTTTTAATTGTGTATTTTCTTTCGCGTGTGAGAGATCTCAAAGGCTAAATAAAATAAAAAGAAATGGGGAAAATTGTGGAAAACTCGAAAATTTCACAACGCTCTTGCCTTGACATAGCCTGTGGAAATGGCGTTCTCGGTTTCGCGCATTAATGCCTGGAACAGGGTTGGAGTAATGTTATTTTGCTACTTTCCATCTCTATTTATTCAGATTATTGAAGAAATTTATTGAAGAAACTGACTATCACCGTAAGCTTTTGAAGCACATTCAGGGGCTGATTTTAGCATAATTGGTGTCTTTTCAGATTGTAGAAACATATTTAATGCAGCGTAATTTATAACGACTCCAGGCCAGGCATGTATTTCCAGAACGTAAGTCAAAGGCCCATCACTAGAGTAAGAAATGTATTAATCAGTATTAGTCCCCAAAATCCCACGTTACTATTTAACTTTCCAAAAGAGTAATTTCTGAACTAGAGATAACGGGTTTTTTTTCGGGCGATCACCCATCTCACTTGACTGATATCCCAGTCCCTCTGATACAGCCATAGTTTGGCTCGTTTATAGATATCGCAGCCCAATTTCTGAAGCCAAAAATATTCTAGGTTCTTAAATGGATGTGATAGAGTAGTATAGGTTTGTTGTTTTGTTTTGTTAATTTCGAATCAGTAGACTTAATTGGAAACCTCGTGTTTCCGTGATGCAAAGTTTCCATTTCACTCCGCTAGGATCACTCCACTGGGAACCAAAAGATAAATAACGGACCATATTGCAATGGGACAGACTTCATCCGTTCTGTTCACTCTGCGAGGATTCCAATTAAATTTTCAGAAATCTTTTCCCAAGACAAATTTATTTACATCTTTTAGGATAAGTCTGCTACATATTTCCTGGTAAAATTCACCTCTTTTTGTTGGTGGAGCCATGAAATTCGCCATATTCAATCGCGATAAGGTACTCAAAAATATTACAACCCTGTAGCCCATTCTTTCAAAAGAAAAAAAAACCGCAGAAGACCCCAATTTTTTCAAATCTTCGTAGATTTAAAAATTATATATGTCAAAATTTTACACCTCTTGCTAACGTTCTTCTGGTCTTGGACACATAAAGATGTCCTGGCACTCGCAGTCCTCAGTAACTCCACCGGTACCAACTGCTAATATTAACCATACCTGAGTTACGTTTTCTTTAAAATACTGAGTATTATACGTTACTTAATATCAACAATAGCTATATTCCATCACTGACAACATTACAAAGAATATTACAGTAGTAAAAATTCTCCACCTCTATTCCTTAATCATGTAGACACCATCACTACGCGAATCACCACCCTAACATTTCGAAATTCGCACTGACATGGGTGCATCGTCTTTTCTGGAACGCACGCTAGACTCAAATGCATGGGCTGTTTATCTGGTTTTGGGCTCTTTCTTGCTTCTTAAGATCTTTTCCAACCCATCTTGAATTTCTCTGAGCTCTGCTCTCGTATTTATTCTGTTCCTTCGAGTCAGCCATTTTCATGCTGAGCATCAAGGCCCAGGCCCGAAGTTGGGCCAGCAAGATTGCACCCAAAACATGGATTTGGAAAGATACTTACTCTCTAGGGGGTATCAGCCACTTGAATTTGTTGTTGAACGAAGTCATCCTGAAATCCATCCCATCTACTGCCCCGCTTTATGGGTTCCAGTTTATCTTCAACACGCAGGCCAATACGCAAATGGGCCTGGATGGCTACGACAATTATCAAGCACCTGTCGACGAGAAAAATAACGAGCTCTATAAAAGAAGAATGTGGGTAGGTGGTGGATTTGACTTTATAAAGGGGCCTCCAAAAGCTGGCGATGTGATTCTGTGTCAGGAACAGATCCGGTCCGTCAGATGCCTCGGGTCAAATGCCTTTGTTAACATCGAAAGAGAATTCACCAAAGGTGAGGCGGTGGTGATGAAAGAAACACGAATGCTCCTATATACCAACGAGCCATACCGGCTGGTGCCTTCGACCCCAGGATCTGAAATTAAAACTTATGCACATTCGACAAAACTCACCTTCTCACTTTCCCAACTCATGCGGTTCAATGCGTTGTCTTATAATCTACATAAAATCCATTACGACGCAAAATATTGCCGAGAAGAACACTTGAAAACCGTCATTGTCTCGGGGCCATTTTTGGTGCTGACAATGCTTCGCTTCTTTACGGCCATGTACCCAAATATGGCCATCAGAAACTTCACGTATAAAAACACTGAGCCCTGTTATATCGACGAAGAGGTGGAGTTGGGAATCACCGAAACTAAAGAGGGTTTTGCCGTAGAAATTGTAAAGGACGGCCGTCTACGATGCGGTGGCATGGTAACCCTTTGAGGTGCTATGACACTCCAAATAATACCCAAAGAACACCCAAAAATATTCAACAATATAAATACAGATAAAACAACTTTGCATTAATCATTAACTAAGTTACGTAGGCAGCATAGCTTACTCGGTCAAGCCGATGACACCACAGGCAGGTCTGCCTCCGGCATTACCAGTCTTCAACGAGTCCTGGTGGCCACCCTTACCCAAATCATCAGTACCGTCGTGGACAACGACCGATCTGCCGAGAACGGAGTTGGCACCGAACAACTTGACAAGAGTGTCTTGTTTGGTACCCTTGGCAACACCCTCGGAATCGGTGATGATGTTACCCAAGTCACCAATGTGTCTGTCTTCATCCTCTGGAGCACCGTGGGTCTTACCGAAAGGGTTGAAGTGAGGTCCAGCAGAAGTACAGCCGTTGGTGTTGTCACCAAAAGTGTGGATGTGGAAACCTCTCAAGGCGTTAGGCTCATTTCCGGTGATTTCCCAAGAAATGATGGTTGGCTCGGATTCCGACGATTGCTCGAAAGTAACGATACCGGAGACTTTTTTGTCGCCTCTAAGAACTGCAACTGGATAAATGTTAGTATTGCATCATATCGCGAAGGTTTGTATTTTGCTTTTCTGGATGCAAAAGCAGGTTTCAGAAAGGGGGCGATGGGTGTTTGGTAGTTCGACCGATTAGTGAAAATAATTTGCTCACCCTAGTGGTTAAGTTAAGAATGAAGCTGGGGCCAAACTCATGCAAGCCATGGAATTGCTGCAAATTACCGCCGGGCGCTATGTGGGGCACGGGCCGGGGCAGTTGGTTTTATGGAGGTGTTTAGCTTTGTTTTCATGGTACACATACCTGCTTTGACCATTGTGGATGATTTTCTGTGACTTTTTTAGTTGGACAAGCACCTTTGGAGGAGCGAAATATTTGGGTTTTATTTGCCTGGGAGGGAGGCGAGCCAGCCAATGATTCCGTGGTGCGTCCGGGGGTATGTGCAGGGGCGCATAATGCCGCACGTTAAAACTTCAAAATGACGAGTGCAACTTTATATTTTTTAGGTGTGTGGGTGTGAATGTGCATGGAAGTTTCCACTTATTTCCATTTGTTTCCATTTGTTTCCCTTTATTTTCAATTGTTTTCAATTGTTTCATGTACTCTATCTGCTTCTGTGCATATTCTAAAATTTCTACATTTCCTATGGAAATATACATTTATTGTCAATGTTCAAGTGAATGCCCCAGTTTCCTCCCCTCCCATGGATTGATGCGCACACTCGCACACCCGCACACCCTAAGGAAATCCCCAGGAACCATCACTCATCAGGAGCCAGTTGCTCCCCACACATAATGCCAATCAAAAGAAAACATAGAAGTGCCCTAGAGCAGGTTGCTCCCGTGCCCATTCAAATCAGCGAAGGAGCTAATGGCCACGATCACGTGACGGATTCCTCGCATATCACCGATGTTTTGGTTGGAGAGTACCATATGATCTCCGGGGAAGGCATATCGGGGCTGTACGTTGTGTGGTGTATACGGGTGGTGATTGACGATGCCTTCCACTCACTGATAGTTTTATATAAGAGATATAGTGACATCGAGAAGCTCCGACGGGCCCTCACCAAGAAATATGTCGAGGACGAGTTTCCCACACTTCCTCCCAAAGACAGTCTCAGTTTGCTGCGTATATGTCAGCTGGAGAATTGGCTAGAGCATAGGAGAAAGGGTCTACAGTGGTTTCTCACTAATGTGCTTCTCAATCCGAAATACCAACACAGTGATATTATCAAGAAGTTTGTGCTCAGTTGAGTGTGAGGCAAGGAGATCGAACGGGGGAAAAATAAACAGCTTTTTGATATTTACATTCTTTGGCAAGTTATGGGTTTGAGATTGCAGGTGAGATTGCCAGGATTGCCAGGATTGCCAGGTGCGAATAAAGCTGTGCATGCGTCGACGATTGCTCGGATCTCAACCCACGGTGAGCCGTGAGGACCACTGGCATATAAGGAGGAAAGGATAAACGAAGGATCTGGAAGCCCCGTTTGTTTAACGCTGATCGCTTATCGCTGATCAAATCTCATAAACCTGACAACGTGGTATAATATAATTTTCTCTACAGTGAATGAAGTTTGTTAAAGTCGTACATAATGCATCTCAATTGGGTTGGCTAAGTGTGGTCAATTGACCGTAAAAGCAATAAAGATGTTAAGTTTTCCTCTGTCGATGTCTCTTCATTTCTGTCACTTCTCCGAAAAATGCCTCTTCATTCCGTCATTTGTTTGCTTTTTTGAATCCACATATCTAGTGAAGAATAAAAAAAATAAAAAAAATAATAATTCCAGATCTCGCCCGCGCATGGCCTCATCAATTGTAAGCAGCAACACTGGCCGCGGCCAGGCCTCCCATCTCCATGCACCGATACTCGGCCATCGCACGTCATAGCAGCAAAGTCCTCCAAGGCCCCACGACAATTAATAAGATGTGCGCCTGTGTGCAGTACCACTTAACAATTTGTCAGGGCCAGCCGCGGCCAGACCTCAAGCCTTCTCTGGTATTTAAACACCTGTCTTTCCCCCAGCAGTCAAATTTCATGATCATTCAAGTCTCAAGACAACAATCCAGTTTCATAAAATACTTCGCTAAACAAACATCAAGAATGGTTCACCACAAAGTTACTATCATCGGATCCGGCCCTGCTGCCCACACCGCTGCCATCTACTTGTCTCGTGCCGAGGCTAAGCCTGTCATGTACGAAGGTATGTTGGCCAACGGTATCGCTGCCGGTGGACAATTGACCACCACCACTGAGATCGAGAACTTCCCTGGTTTTCCTGGTGGACTTACTGGTCCAGAGTTGATGGACAACATGAGAAAGCAATCCGAAAGATTTGGTACCGAGATCATCACCGAGACCATTGCCAAGGCCGACTTGTCCCTGAGACCTTTCAAGTTGTGGACTGAGTTCAACGAAGACGAGGAGCCAATCACCACCGACGGTCTTATCATTGCCACCGGTGCCTCTGCCAAGAGAATGCACATTCCTGGTGAGGAGACTTACTGGCAACAAGGTATTTCTGCATGTGCCATCTGTGACGGTGCCGTGCCTATTTTCAGAAACAAGCCTTTGGCTGTCATTGGTGGTGGAGACTCTGCCTGTGAGGAGGCTTTGTTCTTGACCAAGTACGCCTCCAAGGTTTACTTGCTTGTCAGAAGAGACGTGTTGAGAGCCTCTCCTATCATGCAAAAGAGAGCCACCACCCACAAACAAATTGAGGTTTTGTGGGACACTTCTGCTCTCGAGGCCAAGGGTGACGGCAAGTTGTTGAACAGCTTGGACATCATTAACAACAAGACCCAAGAGAAGTCTTCTCTTCAAGTCAATGGTTTGTTCTACGCCATTGGTCACATTCCAGCCACCAAGATCTTTGCTGGTCAATTGGACACTGACGAGGCCGGTTACATCAAGACCACCCCAGGTACTGCTGAGACTTCTGTTCCTTTCGTTTACGCTGCCGGTGATGTTCAAGACAGCAAGTACAGACAAGCCATTACTTCTGCCGGTACCGGTTGTATGGCTGCTCTTGACCTTCTTGCCAAGTTTGAAGAGGAGGAGGCTTGAACTTTAGCCAAACTTTAGAATAACCTAAAATAGAAATTAGATAGAATTGAATAATAGATGGAAAATAATGGAAAGAAGTCGTCCAAATCAGTATTTAAAGAGAATAGAAGAAATTGAGCCCCGATCTGATAAAAAGGAAGTATTGGAAGCAATCGAAAAGTCGCACCTGTACAAGATTGAGAACTGCTCTGAAAATAGGTTGCTTTTCATGCTAGTATCTTTTTTAATCGCAGAAGCCGGAAAAGACGCGAATAAATTTAATTTAAAAACGGCCGCTTTGTTATGAAGAATAAAAGCAGTTTCATAATTATATCTTAAAGTGTCTACTGCTGGTTCTACTGTGGCCTGGAGCCCTAGTGAGGTGGCCTGGTGTTGCTAATGATTCGCAATTTCCTAAATGAAAAAGTGCTTCAAAACCGCATCAATTGGTTTAGTAAATATTAATTTAAGTATCTGCTCACGGAGAATTTTTGAAGCAAAAGCATGATGTACCAAAATATTAACCAAAAACGCTTAGCGGCAGTCTTTTGGATCTTATTGACACTTTTAGGTTGATAAACCCAAAGTTAAACTCGCATATTATATCCTTCATAATAGTGTATGCAATATTGTTGGGATAACGATATACAATGACGTGCTACGTCATATCGCACAAAGTGCGACTATATTCTTGTACCATCTTGACCATTTATCTTGACAGGATGTGAATGTCAAATTCATATTTTCTGTATTTTCTCAATGCTTGAGTCTACATTAATAGCAGGCACTGAAAGCTCCGTCATTTCCAATTAGTCCAACTATCTGGTGCATTACTGCTGTACATGTGAGTAAGGCCTTTGCCTATATCCAGGTTCAGACGTGGCTTCAACAAAATTTAGAGCAGCAACCTGTTGAAGATAAAAATATACAGTACTATTTTTCTACTTTTCAGTTGAATTCTTTAAGTATTATTGAATAATCAAAATATGTAAAGCAAACGAAATTGCATTCCTTCGATGATAATGGCTACTTTATCATCTCCATCACCCCAAGGTTGGTCTTGTTCATTGAATAGCATTTCTGTCCTTGTCTTGGAGATAAACCTCGAAAGGATTTCTCAGTGAAGGGCTCAGCCCTGCAATAGAGGATAATTCACTGGTCACGTGTAAATACGGCACACAAGGCCACTTTCCATGGACGCAGGTCCATTCCACTTTTTTGAAAGATAAAAAAGAAATCATTCAAGTTACTTCAATATAAAAAGTTCTGGTGATCTCACAACTGGTCCGATAAAACTGCAATCATTCCATGTTTAAATGAATTCGCATGACCTTGAAGTAAGCACTGGAATGTGCACTTGCATGGTGAATTTTGCGCACCACCTCATCACATAAATCACTGAAAATGGGCAAGAGTTAAAAAAGACCTACGAAGTAAAAAAAAGAACACAATTAAAAAAAAGATTACAGCACCGCAATTTCGCATATGGTCTCCCACTACACTACTCAGTGCGGCCCTACGAAGTTTAACTAACGTTGATCGGACGGGAAACAGTGTTCTCTTCGTGGTGTGGCCGTAACCGTATGTTTTTGGTAGCAAAAGTAATATATTGGTGGTGATGAAATCTCGGTAGAGACACGACGCGTGTCTGCAGGAAAAGTGTGCGCGTATCAATTGAGAAGCGTAGATAAAGGTTGCACATGCCAAAACAAGTAAGTGGTGTGGGAAGGTTTTTTAATAATCTCCACCCCTTGTTCTTGGCTTTTCTGTCCTAAAACGTCAGTAGCATTAAGTGAAATCTTCAGTGCCCTCAAGATAAAATATCGTGTATTGTGTTTACTTGGTTGTGATAAGAAATATATCGATTGTTTCTTTAAACAAGTTATATCAGCGGTGTCTTGCGACTCAACGTGGGCTTCGCACGGTAACTCTATCGATTAATATATATGATTCTTGAACACCCTTCCTGCACTCTTACTACTGGGGAAAAATGGGTTGTAGTGTCTCTTGTTGGTTCACGAATCCGATAAATGTGTCATAATCAGGGGAAAACATCACCAAGCACTATTTAAATACTCCAATTCTTTTATCACCATTCTTACTCTTTTTGCGTTATTGAGTATCTACCACTGGGCCAAGAAGGTCTGCAATGATCCCGCGGAAAGTGTTGCCTGTTCTGAAAAAAAGTATCAAAATATCTCACTATTACAAGATTTCTAAAATAATCTCAATAACAGAGAACAGTATCAAAATAGATTGAACAGTAAAATACATTACTAACACTGGGCCCGCGCAGTGCCCGCACAGCCTCGCTTATGTCACGTGCCTAACTTCTAATCTATGTGAGATCCACCCTGTCTTATCGAATCCCCTCCCTTACAACCCTAAACTTTCAATATAGCATGTCTTTCAATAAACCCTTCGCTGATGATCTAGAGAGTGCTAGCGAGGTGTCTGCTCACTATAGGGACTTCCCCGAGTTTGAGTCGATCTCACAATCCATAGAAACCATACTCCACTCCATTAACCATGACCAGTTGGGTCCCATTAGAAATTTACTCCGTGAGTATGAGAATCTACGAGAATCCGGGCCTCCCAAAGGCGAGAGCGTTGCTTTATTGAGCAAGAAATTTGTAGATCTTACGGGAAAATGTACCGAAGCGTTCAGAAACATAAATGGCAAAACACAAAAGCTCAATTCTTACTTAAACGAGTGCGAGATCAACCATGAGGACCAAGACACGTTGAAGTACTTAAGGCACAAGGAAGCACTTTCTGTTAACTTGGTTAAAAATAGCTTGCGTCAGTTCCAAAGCTACCAGCGCAAATTCAAAACACTAGAGGGTGAAATAGTCGATAAGGGACATGCTGCTGTGGATGCAGCTATGGAGAGGGCCCTGGATGGTCAAGTACCACCACATCAGGACCAATTACAGGTACAAATAACCTATGAACCCATCAACGCAGAGGAGCTTGAACAGCAAACGCTCATGGTGGAGGAAAGGGAGCGAGAAATCCAGCAAATCTCTCAAGACACGCGAGAAATCAACGAAATCTTCCTGAACTTGCAAGATATCATTCAAGAGCAGCAATTTCAAGTGGATTCCATCGAAGATAATATCCTCAGCTATAGTACGGATGCACAGGGGGCTTCCAGAGAACTACGCCGAGCTGAACGATACCAAAAACGGTCGGGAGGACGGATGCTCTGTTGTCTTCTTATTTTAATAGGCGTGTTTGGATCGGTGATTCTTATTGGGCTTATTTTTTGATGCCTCCATTCTATCTTTATTGTATCTTTATAGTTCTCTATAGTTTTAAACGGGGCTCTTTCACACCTCCCAAATATTGATATTACCGTCATCTCCAGCACTCACCAACACTTCAGTACCGTTACTCAAGTTGCACCATGAAACACAGTTTATCTCGTACACTCCGTGTGCCGATGCAGTTGAACTTTCAATCTCCCACTTAGACTCGTTTTCCTTATATATGACAATCAACCCATCTGCTCCAGCAGACGCAATTCTTCCGCTTTTCGCCGACCAAGACACCGAGTAGATGGCATATCTGTGGGCTGGAGGAAGTACTTGCTCGAGTTCCCAGTTCATCTCGGCGGACTGATGTTTAATGGAGCTGGGCAATCCAGAGTTTGCATGCGTAGACTCTTCGGGCTTTTCACTTCCCCATACCCTCACTGTACCATCATCCGATGCAGACACTAGTCTGATCTTGTCGCGTGGAGCAGAAGCATTGGAGGGGTTCTCGAATTGTGAGCACCAAACCGTTCCCTGGTGTCCATTTAAAATGCCGACACACGACCAGTCTTCATCGTCTGCGTCCTGTTGGTACAATCTCACGGTATCGTCATATGACGAACTGGCCAAAATGTTATATTGTGGATGCCAAACAATATGTTTAATATCGTGCTCGTGGTCACTGAGCACGGATATACATTCAAACTCTTCGAGTGTCTCGGGATCAGTCTCCCAGATCCACACGGTCTTGTCTCTAGAGCACGAGGCCAAATATTTACCTGATTTGTTCCATGCCACGGCTTTTATCTCGTTCTCGTGTCCCTCTATTAAAGCCATAAGATTCCATTCGTTTTTGGGACTGGTCAACATATCGACTTCCCGCTTTTTCTGGGTTTCCTCGTCGTAGTCCTCGTCTTCAGAGTGTTCATTTTCCAAGAGATCTTCAGGCTCGTCAATGCCCCAAATGGAAATCGTGGAATCAAAAGAGCCACTAGCAAGTGCCGGCAAATCAATAAATTCGCTTTCATCAGATTTTAATTGTGGTTTGAATGCCACACTGCGCACGGATCTTTTATGAGTTTCTTCCAACACTCCTACAAGAGGAAAATTGTGCTCCAAAGATAACTGGTAGATCTTGCTGGTCTTGTCGCTCGAGGCAGTCACCAAAAGCGGCAATTTTTCGTGAGAGCTCACGCTCCAAGCTTTGTCTGAATGTGCTTTTAATGATTTTAGAAGTTTGGCCATGATTACTGGGGGAAGTAGTAGGCTCGTGGTGATGCATTCTCATGTCTTCGATATATATTTCCTGCATGCATCACGTGGGCCCCGGCCTCGGGTGCAACGCCATTATCTCAAACCCAAATATTATGTATCCAAATACTAGCCATATTATTATGGTGGTATATTTGGGTTGCATTGGTGTGGTGGCATGCAATAATTCTAGAATTACTCATAATCTCTAGAAATCAACCCAATTTTGTTGCCGTAATGCACGAGGATTCGTTGCACGTCTCTATGCTCTGCACACGCAAGTATTATGTCCTTGAGAAGATTGCGTCTATCAATGCCGCATATGGTGGATTTCTCTGACTCCCCAGTGGATAAATGAGCTTCTCCCAAAATCCCCTCACATATATCATAAAGTTTTGCCTGTAGTCCTAACTCACAAAGTCTGTTCGTGTATGTGATGATGAAGTCCTTGAAATCTTCTTGCTCCCCCAAGATTTCACAGCATAATATCCTGTTTTCTAGATGGGACAATGAAACGGTGTTTTCGAGATTCTCGAACCCTTCCTTCATCATCATGTTTTTGGATATTTTGTTGAAGAGCTTTCCTCTTCCTGATCTGCTCTTTCTAAGCAACTCCTCATTCGTTTTGTGCTCCAACATACCGATTATTGAAGAGCCATCACGGTCTCCAGATGATCGCGAGGAGTCCGATACTGCTGAAACCTTTTCGTCGGTAATAGAATCCCAGTAGTGCGATCCAAACGCCCACCATGCTTCGGTCACGGTTTGCCATACTTCCATATCGAGGTTGTATATGTATCCGGACCCATTGGAAAGTGTTATCACAGGCACACCCTTTGATGTGATCGAACACATAGTGATATTGTCAGACTTGCTCAATGTGTTTTCCTGGAGTTTACTGTTTAAATCGAGTAAAGCTGCCAATGACAGTGGTGACTTCATGTGAATTTTCTTTTTGTCTAGGTCCCACACGTAAACTTCGGCGATCGAAGTAACAGCCATCAAATATTGGTTCTTACTCTCCAAGAAAGATATAGGAGTACCCATGATTACGGGCGGAAGCATTCGTTTACCTGAGCTGCTGGAATAAGTATGAATATTTCCCTCGGCTGTGCTCAAGGCCCAGAATGAATTTCCTTTAGTTGCAAGTTGAATGAATTGGGGGATGAAGTCTGTCCAGATCTGGGATTCTTCTTTAAGACAAGTAACTCTGGAAGGGGCGCTTTCGTTTCCTTGTCCGTTCTTGATATCAAGGGTGTATGGAGTGTCGGGAATCCTAAAGACTGACCTAATTTTGGGCGCAGAAAGCCTGACTTGGGCAAAGGTTGTAGAGGGATTGGTCACTACCGAGCCAAGGAATTTCACGGGCTCTACCTCCCTCTTTGCCTTCTTTTTGTTTGGTCCTTCGTCTGATGTCTTTGGTCGCTTTGTTTCCTTGATCAAATCTTCAGATACGGCATATGAAGGTTTATCAAATTCCATAACAGCGTCGGCAGTTGGGGGAAGGTTCTTGCTTTGAGTGTTGGAGTTTAGGTACCCGGTTTTTTGCACGTCGTTTCCATTTGATAAAGGAGTCGGTTGTATGCGCTTTTTCCCGTTCTTGATTGTCACTTTGGGCAAAGCATTTAGAGGGGCCTTGGCTGAAGATTGAATCACGCCTTGAGACTCAGTTCTCTTTGAACCTGAGTCCAAGGTCAGGGTCTCCCTGGAGGTTGTTCTTTCGTCTATGGCGGCCATGAAATCACTTTCGATGTTGGAGTTGAAATCAAGCCCTGGAGCTAACACTTCAGGAGTAATTTCGCCCAAATTTGATACCTTAGACTGGGTTGGGCTTGAACTAGTACTTTGATCAGCTGATACAAATGTATCATTACCGTCACTGATATCGCCTTCATCTCGGATGTCGACAGCATCATTCTGACTGATAGACTCGACTGAAGTTTTAGACTTTCGAGAAGTACTTGATTCACCAGTAGTCTTGGCAGAGCTTTGCTTCTTGGCCTGTTTTTGGGTGGCCTTGAACTTCTGCAAGAAATCAGAAGACGCAACCTCACCAAGCTCGCCCTTGGAGAATCCACCGATAATGATCTGGCCCTCTAGTGTTGTCATTAATATGAATTTGCCGGTTTTGTCCCATGCCAAGTCGACTAAAGGCTTGGAGGAAACGTCGTGCATCACAAAAAGCGGAGACTCCTTGGAGGTGTTCCATAAAACCAACGAGTTGTCTGAGCCGGCGGTGGCTATGATGTGGAATACCTCGTAGTCCAAGATTTCAAGGTCAGATTCACTGGAAGAATTTCCACCTTCACCTCTGCTTTCGAAAATGTGAGGAGCAAACTTGACTAAGTCACACTCCATGTCATGGCCCACGAGACTGATGTTGTTGTCCCAGCCCAGGGAAGCCGATAAAAGGGAAACAACCGAGGTCAGTTGCTTTGTGGCGTTGGGCACAGCAAAGAATTCACCATCACACGACCAAGAGATTCGCCTATACTTGATGCCGGATGATTTGGTCACGCTGTTGTTCATGAGTCTAGAGATTCTCGAAGCCACCTGGAAGCAGTAGTTATCGTTCTTGTCGTATTCATACTGGAACACCGTGACCATGGTATCGTCACCCAAGCACACCAAGTGTCTGTTTGTAGGGTCAAATGCGATACTTCTCTGAATGGTGACTTTCTTGTCGGTGGTCTTTTCGGCATGCGATATTAGAAACTGGTGGGTCTCTTTCACTGCATCGTAAATGTGAACTGCTCCATCGGCAGTGCTCCAAACAAACAACCGGCCATCCTTAGACCAGCACCCGTCGATTGCCATGCATACCGAGTGGTTTTGGAGGTACGGTGGTGGGAAGATCACCACACTTGTGTCATGATGGATGTCGGTCTTCACAAGGTGGCCATTTTCGTCGGCAGACATTAATTGGTGGTCGTTTGTGGGAGACCAACATACAAACTTCACCGTCGAAGTGTGCACGTCTATAGTTTTTTCGGGCACAATCGGGTTTAGTTTCGATGTGTCGTCAGACACCAAGTCGGTGAAGTGGTGGAGTTTCCATACACTCACATTGTGGTCGCGGCCACCAGTTGCAACCAAAGAGTTTGTCAGATTGACATCTACGCTGTGGACCTCTCCATGGTGAAATTTCTGCGGGAGGACAAGAAGCCTCATTTTTTGCGTCCTAACTGCGAGTGTGTGTGTGTTGGGGTGCCTTGTGAAGATGAGTATTACTCTATAATCAAGGGCCTAAAGTGGTGTATTGTCTGCACTTAGACTTCGCAGAGCCACGCCGCGTACCAGTGCCTCTCGAGTACGCGGCCTTTATAATGAGCCATGTGTAAATTA
>JAJMAK010000383.1:0-15241 GCA_030572615.1 Metschnikowia lachancei | reverse complement strand
AGTCTCATGACTTTGCAGGTCTCTTGCCAAAGTCGCATCTCTTCTTCTTCGTACTCTCCTCACCTGTAGCATATGTCACATGATCTGAGATCAGATGACCTGAGGAATCTTGTAACACATCTCTTCTTCTTCGTACTCTCCTCACCTGTAGCATATGTCACATGATCCAAGATCAGATGGCCTGAGGAATCTTGTAACAGAACCAATAGAGCGCCGTGGCGCAGTGGAAGCGCGCAGGGCTCATAACCCTGATGTCCCTGGATCGAAACCAGGCGGCGCTATTATTTTTCTTAATTTTTTGAATACCTATTCTAAGTCATGTGACCAAATCTCGAAAAAAATCATTTGTCAAACACTCTTGATATTTTCAACCAGTACTATGGGTTGGTTTGGTGGTGCCCCAGCTAAGGTCTCCGCTGTTAAAGAATTAAAGGAACCAGAGTTTACTAGTCAATCACAGTATTTAGATGATCTCCCACCCAAATTTGAGGACAGAGAGCCGACACACGCGAAGCAACCATCGTACAAGGATGCTTTGCAGAACTTGAAGTTAAGTGATTTCACGCTTGAAAATTACATCACTATGCCCTGCTTTAGAGAGGCTATGCTCACTGGATTCCAGAGCATGGGTGTTCTTGGGTTTGTGACATTTTTCATACACAAGAATCCAGGCCGCTCAGCAAACTGGGCGGTCTGTGGTTTTTTTTTAGGTAGCGTTGTTGGATGGGAACAATGCCGGTCAATGAGAAAAAAGTCTTTCCAAACAGTCGAGGCCGCTCGTATTGCAAATCAAGAAAAAGCACAAAGAAAGCATCAAGAGAACTCAGCTAATGATGAAACTTTTGACCAGTTTAATAAGACACAAAAAGAGTGATGAGGTATTAGTTAAGCCGACCTTTTTCTAAGATGCCACGGACGTTATAGACATGTTAATACACCAATTTTTTTTAAGTAAACGAAATGTATCATTTCGCAGAGTTTGCTAAGGATAAGTTATGTTGAAAAACGAACTTAAAAATAGCTCGGACATTCGTGCGGATGGGGCCAGAAACGCTAAATGCTTTTCCCTCGTTTACATCTCCCCTTTGCTTTAAATTCCAGGATAATAATTTTGAAAATATACCTAGAAATTCAAAATTGTTAACTCGACCAATATGTTAGCTGTTTGACGACCTTCAGCAAACCCTTCGGTAGCTTAATTTGCGCAAGCTCTCCTAGTTCACTACCCAGATGTCCCCCCGCACGCAGAAACGCGCATGAGGTCTTGTCAAATGATTTAGAATACTTTGATTCGAACCCCCAGTCCCCCCATTCCACTTTTTGAGAGGTTCCCCTGAATTCGAAGATATTTCCAGCCAAGAAATGGAGAAATTGTCGGTAACGATAAGCATAAGGCAGTCGTGGAATAATCTCGTCGATTTACCATCTAATGTTGTCAGTTTGTTATACAATGCAAATGTTTCTCCGCAAGAAGTGATCGTTGAACTTGTGCTGTCTTCGCGGGATAGAAAATATGTTGGATGGTCGGGGATGAATTCCACTTCACCCATGACTGTGGGAATTGATCCAGTGTTTGCGAATTCTTTAAAATTAGCTGAATCGCAACTAGTGATAATGAATGTGTCTATTCAAAATTTCAAATCGACAAGAATACTATTGGAACCTGACAGCTTTTCTGACTGGGAACTCGTTGAGCTACATGCTGCCTATATTGAATCAAAGTTAATTGAACAATCAAGGTGTGTAGCTGTGGATCAGGTATTGGTTGTCTATCCGACCAGAACTTCGTCAGTCAGATTAAAGGTCATTGATATCGGATTAAACCATCCTTTTGCTTTGATAGATCCGTTCGCCGAGGTGAGCATTTCTCCTAAGAAAAATGTAAAAAAATCAGCCAGCGGTCCACAAACAGTAAAATCTGAGAAATTCTCGCAAGAAGGCTATCAGAACAGTCCTTGTGTTTTGAAGAGAGGAATAACAATTCCTAATATACTTTTCCCCCGGGGTAATTCTACTTCAGAATACTCCGGGTTTGAAATTTATGGAAATCCGAAAGAGTTCACGCATGCAATTGGAAATGTACAATACGTGTCCGTTTCGATCATTACGGGTCCTAACTCCAAGCTGAACAAAGGCTCATATTCACAATCCAATTCGAAGAATATGGAGAGATCTAAATCCCCTGCGATAATATCTGAAAATAAGCACATTGTGGCAAGATTCATCAGTAATCCCGACTCTCCAAAAAACACTGTTGGCTTGAGCGAGAAACTTGCCGTTGCGTTAAATGTGGAACACTGTTTAGGGTTTAAAGTTGTAGTTAAACAGGTGCCAAAAAGTGCTGTCAAGAGGCTTCCAATATTCATTATTCACCCTTTTACGATAAAAGGGAAGAATACTGAAGCTTTAGACCCAAAACTTTCAAAAGCTTTCCACGATGAATTCTCGGAAAAACTCTCTCTGATTTTGTTCCCCGGAGATTTACTTTCCCTGTCTCCGATTTCCAACTTTTGCAAACTCCCAATCATTCCGAAATACTTGCCGAATGGAGGAATTTTGGTTTTCAAAAAGATTTTGGATCCGTACGCTTGGATTAAACCCAGTTTGGGTCTGCCAAAAATCAAACCAAAAATTGAGCTAGGAGATACAATACCACGACCTTTCTCGAGCATACAGCAAAATGGGGAAAATACCAAATTAGATGCGATATATGGTATTGATGTACTCCTTAATGAGCTATCGGGGCATTTGAGCTCATTTAAAAACACGGGGGTAATGGTTTATGGTACTCAGGGAAGTGGTAAGTCTGCTATCTTGAAATATATGGCGAAAACAATGAGGGATAAATATGGAATGTTCGCTAATTATGTCACTTGTGAAGCTTTGATGAACGACAATCCCGATCAGATTCGCCTTAAAATGACCAATTGGATTCATGAAGCCATGTGGAATGAGCCTTCAGTCATAATCCTTGATAATTTGGATAAACTCTTGTCTGCAGAGGTTGAAAATGCCGACTCTTCTACTTCGAATCAATTGACTGAGTTGTTTACCACCCTTTTGCGGAACATTTACTCCCAAAATAATACCAATGTTTCCATCATAGTCTCTGGGTCATCTAAGGATTCTTTCAACAAGTTGTTTGTGCAATCTCACTTAATTGAAAAATACTGTCATATGAGTGCTCCAGACAAGGCGACGAGAGCCATTATTCTTGAAAATTATTTTTCGAACAAGCTTTGTTGTTCGCTTAATTTCGATTTGATGGATATTGTGCTGGAGACTGAAGGTTACTTACCAAATGATTTGAAGGTTTTGAGCGACAGAATGTATTACGAAAGCCTTCATCAATCAAATAATTTCATGCCCACTGCGTGTGAAACCAGGAGAGACATTAAAGTTTCCCGTGATGATTTCCAAGCAGCCCTTAGTGGCTTTAAACCATCAAGTTTGAGAGGAGTAAAATTGGAAAAGTCATCCACTCGTTGGGAAGATATTGGTGGCATGTATGAAGCTAAACGTATTCTTCTTGAAACTTTGGAGTGGCCAACCAAGTATGCACCTATTTTTGATAGCTGTCCTTTAAGACTAAGGTCTGGCCTTCTATTATACGGTTATCCGGGATGTGGCAAGACTTTGCTTGCAAGTGCAATTGCAGGACAGTGTGGCTTAAATTTCATCTCTATCAAAGGTCCTGAAATCCTAAATAAATACATTGGTGCGTCAGAGCAGTCAGTGAGGGAACTTTTTGAAAGGGCTCAGTCAGCAAAGCCGTGCATTTTATTTTTCGATGAGTTTGATTCCATCGCGCCAAAAAGAGGACATGATTCGACTGGTGTGACGGACAGAGTTGTCAATCAAATGTTAACTCAAATGGATGGTGCTGAAGGATTAGACGGTGTTTACGTCCTCGCTGCAACTAGTAGGCCGGACTTAATTGACTCTGCTTTGTTACGTCCAGGCCGTTTAGACAAAAGCATTTTCTGTGACATGCCTGACTATAATGATAGATTGAATATTTTATCATCTATCTGTGCGAAGATGGATCTCCTGGCGGACGTACAGCTTCAAGCTATTGCCAATAAAACAAACGGCTTCAGTGGGGCCGATTTGCAAGGCTTGGGCTATAATGCCTATCTACAGGCAGTTCATGAAAAACTCACCAATGACGAAAAACACATCAGTGGTAGCAATGATGAGCCCAAAAGGAACCACGATTTTTTTTGTATTGATTCCGAAAAGCTGAGACATAAAATCAAGTCAGTCGAGAAAGCGGTAATACTGCTGCAAATCCATAGTCTTGCTGAAACAACAAAAGACCATACAAATACCTTAGAAGCTGTTAGTGAAACAAAGAAGCCATTGGTCTGGCTAAAACAAACACATTTCTTGAAAAGTTTGAACGAAAGCAAGCTGTCTATTTCTTCATCCGAGAGGATTAAGTTACAAAGGATTTACTCCGAGTTTCTGACTGGTCGAGATGGAGATATGCCCGATGGAACTGCAAGCTACGATATTGGCGGACGTACCACACTTATGTAGTATCCTGTATTTCATAAAGCTTCGGGCTTATATATCAGTACGTACTTGATTGTTGCTTCATCATGGCTACTCAGATCCCTATCTATAACACATTCTGCATTTCTCAGTGGATTATACTTTACATAAGTATGAAACTGCAATCACTGTACAGTGTTATAACCAGGTGACTAGCGGTACAATATAAATTGTCGAACTGATCAACTGAAAATCAGAGGCTATAAAGATTTTTTGGATGAAGATTCAGAATTATTGAATTAAAAGAAATATTGGACTAGAGGACTTATATTGCAGTTGCTTAGCTGTGCAATTAACCATATATCAAGAAGATTTATAAGCCATAAGACTCACGTACTCTTCTCTGATGCATTGAGGAAGAAACGAATTCTTTATGTACTCTTGTCTTCCGATAAATCCTCCTCTTCCCGGAGATCAATGCATATCCAACCAGGCCAGCAAATTTCATCCCTAATAATATTTCTCAATTGCTCCACGAGAAATTTTTCAACTTTTCCCACATTTCTAAGAACATTGTTTTCGTTTTCGCCAATTTCTGTATCAATTTTGACATTGCGGATGACATCTATTCTTTCCTTATTGTTGGCTGTTCCGTAGTCTACAAAATTACCACCTTGGAATGATGCCGCAGATGTTTTAGATCTGTTATCTGCATAATAATCTTGGCTATTGAGCATCGAAAAATAGTCTGTTTTGGAAGTATTTAAATCACACAAAAAAGAAATGTAGACGCTCTGTTGAATATAAGCTATTGCTGCCAAGCTGTGTATTTCCAAGTCTGTTATTTTTAATTTTATTGGTAGAGAGATGAATTCAGCTGAAGGGTAATTCACCAACAAGTTAACTGATACCTCGATCATAATATCACCACGGTAATCAATCTCCAAAATGAATTGAATGTCATTTGTTGTATCTAGAGATGCCTTCTTCTCCGGTAGTGACTGAGATGAAAACTTAAGAGCATTGGATTTGAAGAATGCCTTGGGTGTTTCTCTTTCGTGGGGGCCCAAGCCCAAATTATTCATGTTATAATTGTGCAATTGGTTTATGAGGTCCGAGTTCTTGGACGAGCCTGAATCCTCGAGTAGACCTTCTAGAAAAGGGTTACCTCTCAAATCACTTGTTTTGATTCCAGAAGCACTCAAGTTTTCTTCCTCTTCTTCGCTTGATTGAGATTCTTCAGTATCACTCAGCAGACGACTCAAAGGACTGGAATCTCTTCTTTCCTCCTCATCTGAGTTCACTTCGCTATAGAATTCCTCGAATGGGGCACCGATATGCCTTATGATTATTTCTGGTGGGGTGGAACCCATAGAAAAATCCGATACCGATAACTTATCAATGAAGGAAGGTAGCGAGATCGAGTTAAATTGTTGATCAAGAAAATTCTTTATATTGCGATTGATGCTGTCATCGGATGTTAAGGCTTCCCAATTTATTTCAAATGACATCACAATGAGTAAATACTAAACTATTGTGTAGTATGCTTCTTATGACTGAGTATGGGTCAGCTGGGATGTCATTGATGTCACTACTTTTACTTTAAGCGCGCGCCCTCAACATGACCATTTTGACCAGTATTGGTGTGGTTGGTAAATTCCTCTAAGTCAAAAAAAAAATATACAGAATTCCGAATAATTTTCTTCAAAAATATTTCAATGTTTGTATGAGACAAATTAAATGAAATGCATATCCTTATCTGTCCTTTATTTAAAATGATTACATCAAGTTTAACTTAATTTCAATTAGCATGAGTTTTGATTTAATTTCTACAAGCCAATAATAATGTACAAATTAAATGTATATTATTAAGGTAAGCTAATAGACGTGACAGGATGTACGGAATTTCTTCCTAGATATTCTTAATGCTCTATGCCTATTTCGATCAGTGTGCAAATTGTTGAAATTTTAAGAGGGGCAGAAAAAGAAGATAAAGTTGCGATTTGAGATCTTGCGTCTGCAATACGTCCAAAACGTTCAAATGAGATTTTGAACATGTATGTAAAGCTTTGTAACCTTTTAGACATGTTTACATATATATTTGACACACACTTGTACAGGAAAAAATACGGTATTATATGGTAGATCTAATGAAGATACCAAGCTTTAAAATTTTCAGGATATTTTGCGCCTTTCGCAGGGCTTGAAAGCTAACTCGACGACGTCTACCAACCATATCATTCTGCCGCATGATTGGTATTGATACTCAAGATTCTAGGATAATCTCTGAAAAGAACACTTGAAAAAATGGTTTCCATATCACCCAAAAAAACCAAGAAGGATGTGATTGCTTGTCCAAAGTTTGGGGGTTCAACGGGCTTCGCATGTGATTTCCCCGTGAATTGTCTTGTCGCGTTCTTCTACATTTTACGACCTGCATTTTTAAAATCTCAACTCCCCAAATTTAAAATCAAAAACAAAACCTTTGCAAACCAAATGTACGGCGATTTGGCAAATAAACTTATCCTTGAAGCTAAAAGAACGAGCAACTTATCAGAAGTACCGTTATATGAACATACTCTCGTTAAGAATATTCTTCAAGAAACCACTGACTTGCACAAAGATGTTGAATTCTTGAACGAGCAGCAATCTTTACAGACAGATATGGAAACGGAAGCGAGGCGGATCAACCAATGTCAACTCTTTGTAACACATTTATGTCTAAGGAGAAACAAGAGATGTATGCTAGCTTATGAAAAACTTCGTGCTGGTAAGATTGATGAATTCTCATGGCTAAACATCGATCCTGTCCTCAACGAAAGCACGAAAGCAGCAAAATCGAGAAGCATGGAACTAGATCACGCCCGTGCCAAATTCGGCACCAGGAAACTAGCACTTGAGAACTTAAGTCACCACGAACAAGAGTATTTGAAGAAATACCAAGATTTATTGCTAGATTTCAAATCAAGCTTCGCAGATATCGACATATCCGGAGACTTGGAGCCCCCCAGAGATATCTTCATTGATGTACGCGTCTTAAAGAATGGCGGTGAGGTTCAAACGGAGTATGGTGTTTTCAATCTTATAAAGGACTCGCAATTTTATGTTAGGAAGTCGGATGTCGATAGATTGATTCAGCAAGGATTTTTGGAAGAAATTTAGTGAAGATTTTACATAACTGATGCATTCATTTTATGGAATAAATAAAGATAGTATTTCACACATTTCTCAACTCAGCCGCAAGCTTGTCATCACCAAGACTTGTATTTTTCCTTTCAACATTTACAGGTAAGATCATCACCAGATCTTTATTTAGCTGGAAAGTTCCTGTATTATCATCCATAAGTTTGACTTCTTTTCTTAAGCGTATGGCTATGTTGCTCAAAGATTTGTAGAATTTTCTCACGTCATCCCCAAACTGACCCCTTGTTTTCGTTACATCCAGCGACTCTTCTTGGCTTGGTGCAATATAAGTATCAAATATGCAACCTAAACTTTCTAAGATATTCACAATGTTCTCATCTATTTCATTCAAAGCTTCAAGCCTTTTTTCGATGATTCCTTCCGTAGACATTGCTGATAGTGGAGTTTAAAAATGACGTTCGTGCTCACTTTATCTCCTTACATACAGAATTTACCTAGTGCATTTGAACCAGATTTGTAACGTGACAGAAATGCAACAGCTGGAAGATAAGGAAAGTACTAAACTCATGAATAACATTTCATTTAACACTAAAGAGCCGTTGTTCAAATACCTTGATAATAACACAAAGTTTCTGGTGTTGTAATATTAGGGAATTTCATAATTGTGATTGTTCATTCGACCCAGGCAATGTATCCACTCGACGAGAATTTTTGTTTTTCTCACTGAGAATGCTTCATACACCAAGACTAGGATGTTTGCTTTTCTCGTGTATTGTATGCCCAAGATACTTGTTTTTCTCAAGGATGATAATTTATTTCCAAATTCAGAGTATTTTTTTTGCTCCTCAGATACTTTATATTTCAAGTAAGTATACTCATCTCTATGTGTCCTGGATGACAATCAATTTCTTCGATTATGATATTGTGTGCTAATGTGCGGGGTAATTCAAAAACGCACTGTGGCTAATTTTTTTCCGTGCTGAGACAAAAGTTGCTCCATACGAGGGGTAATTGAATCAGTCTGCCGGGCTACTTTTGTCGTTTTGGAGGGAAACTATTGTATCGTCGAAGGAAACTAAATTCGCGAAATCGACAAGATCATTTGAAAATTCTGTACACTCTTCTTTCTTAGAAAGCAATGCCGATCGACTTGGGACTTAATAGAGTCAAACAATTATTGTCGTATCTCGGAAACCCACATGCGAGCTCCTATAATTCTATACATGTTGCCGGAACAAACGGGAAAGGTTCGACAATAGCATACTTATCCCTGATACTAACACAATCTAAAATCCGCAATGGCCGTTTCACTTCACCCCATTTGGTATCATACAACGATTGCATATCGATAAATGAAGAAACTTATTCATTAAGCAAATTTGAAAAAGTTCGGAGCTTCGTCCTGAATCACGATGCTCGCTATAACCTAGGATGTACAGAATTCGAAATTCTAGCTGCTACAGCTTTTAAGATTTTTGAGATTGAAAAAGTGGAGTTGGCCCTCATCGAGGTGGGACTCGGAGGCCGCCTCGATGCTACAAATGTACTCATTCCCGCTTCTCGTGACAGGAATCTAGGCGGAGTCATAGCGTGTGGTATCACAAAGATTGGGATGGATCATGAAGGATTTTTAGGAAATTCGATAAAGGCGATAGCCCGAGAGAAAGCAGGCATTATAAAGACGTCAGTTCCAGTTGTAGTTGACCACACAAATCAGCCAGAAGCTTTGGATGAAATAGTGAAGAAAGCGAGTGCTGAAAGTGCACCATTGATTACTACGCTGCAGCACCCGGCTTGTGGAATTAGCAATCCGATTCAATTCTCACCTTTACTCGGCGAGTATCAATCTGTTAATTTATCCGTCGCTTTGCACATTATTAAGGTGATTCAGGGTATTATGGCATTAAAGCACTTGACAACAGAGTCCATCATATTAGGTATTAAAAACACTTATTGGCCAGGGAGATTACAAAAACTGCGTGATAAAGCTACTGGTGTTGAATATTTACTAGATGGGGCCCATAATGAATGTGCCTCCATTGAATTGGGAAAATATTTAAGAAGCATACCCCAGAATGGATTTTTATTCGTTGTTGCTATGAGCGAAGGAAAATCTGTGGAAACTCTTTTGAAACATATCACTGTCAAAGAAGAGGACGCGATCATTCCTTTTCAATTCAATTCACCTGAAGAAATGCCCTGGGTGAAGTGTCATGATGTTGCACACATTTCGAAGGTCGCAAAAAATTACGTAGATGATGTCATGGATGAAAAATTAGATGGTGTCGCGGGCCTCTTCGAATTTCTTGCTGCGAGGAGACTGAATGGCGATTTCAGGCAGATAGTTATTTGCGGAAGCTTGTATCTCTGTTCTGATATAATACGACACGCTAGATCAACATAAAGTGCGGAAATTCTCTACGACATAAGAAATAAACATTATGCACAATGTCGAACCTTGAAAGCATTAGAAAGCAAAACATTGAACGTAACAAGGAGTTGTTGAAAAAATTGAATCTTGACAGCTTAGGCGCTTCAATCGCGCCTGAAATGAAGCCTAAGAATAAACTGAAGACTCAACCGAAGGTGAAAGTAAATAAGCCTTTACCCACGAGACGTTCAAAAAGATTGGCCAAAGATCCCGAGGATGAGAGGGATAGAGCTTTACAAGAAGATATTGCTAATAAGGAACTTTTAGCACAAGAACAATTGAGGGAATCAAGACTTTCTAAATTGAAAGGTGACTTTAACATCCAAGATCTTCTTGCGGATCCCAAGCTGGGAAATCTCGTCGCTGAAGAACATATCCTTGGTATTCAACATCCCGCAAGGACAAAAAAGGATTCAAAAATTGAAATTCCAGACTTAGATTCAAGAACAATACATGGCCTCTCCGTTATCAAAGAACTAGGAATGAAAGTGTCAGATCAGGACAAGAAAGTTGACGAAGAGGTGGGTAGATCCAAATCACATTTAAACAGTGTTAAGAAAGATTTTTCGGAGTTAGAGTTGCATTCATTTACTGATCCTTCAAGGGTAAAATTGACACCCCACCGTATCACATCAATACTTTTTCACCCATCTACTACTGAACGATTGGCGTTTGCTGGAGATACGAATGGTTCTTTAGGAATTTGGGCTCTCGATCAGAAAACCGAGGACAACGAACCGGTAGTCGTACTTTCTAAACCACATGGTAGAACTATATCTAAAATTGTTGACGTTCCTGAGAATCCAATTCACATAATAACAAGCTCTTATGATGGATCGTGCAGGGTTGTCGACCTTTCAAAACAAGCCATCGTGGAAAGTCTTTCAATGGAGGATGAGATGGGCGTTTCCCTCGGAATTTCGGACATCAATTGTGCATCCCAAAATATGCTTTATGTCACAACGTTGAGTGGTCATCTTCTCAAACATGACATACGACAAAACCCGAAAGATATTAGATATGAGGATCTTCTCAGATTGCATGATAAAAAAATCGGAGGATTTTGCATTAATCCATCTTCCGAATATCAAATCGCGACGGCTTCACTTGATAGGACCTTGAAAATCTGGGATCTCAGGAGCGTGTCTAAGCGTAGTTCTCATTCGGAAATATTGGATGGATTATCGTCGCCACAAAGCCGTGGAGGATATTCTTCAAGGCTTTCGATTTCTAATGTGGATTGGAATATGAATCAACGTTTAGTCTGCAATGGGTACGACGACACTATTCGCTTATTTGATGTTCTGAGCCTTACGGATGCGGGATATGGTATTGGCAAGCGGGTTCAGAAGAGGCAAACACCGACGCAGGAAGACTTGCACGCCCAGACGGTACTTAAACATAACTGTCAAACCGGAAGATGGGTCTCAATTTTAAAATCGAGGTGGCAAAGATCGCCAACCGATGGAATACAAAAATTTGCAATCGGGAACATGAATCGAAGCATTGATATATATGCGGAAGATGGACATCAAATAGCAAATTTGGCAGAACCGGGCATAATGACAGCAGTACCAGCAGTGGTCACTTTTCATCCTACAGCTAATTGGGTATTAGGTGGAAATTCTTCCGGAAAGGTATTCTTATTTAACTAAAAATATTGATTTATTAAATTACTCCTGTGTAAATACTTAAGCAGAAGAGGTCATGACTTGCCAAACTCTAATGATGTTGTCAGTGTAACCGGCAAACAAGTTTTGGCCATCAGCAGACCAGGCCAAAGAAATAGCCTCAGGCTCCTTTGCCTTAGCACTGACGGTGAACTCTGGCTTCAACTCGTCCAACAAGGTTCTCTCTTGCAAGTTGAAGATCTTGATACCAGAAGAGGTGGCAGCAGCCAACCAGTATCTGCTTGGAGAGAAAGCCAAAGCATGAACCTCAGAAGAAGCGTTCAAGGTGTACAAGGTGTTGTTGGTGTTCAAGTCCCACAAGATAATAACACCATCCTTACCAGCGGAAGCGTTCAAGGATCCATCTGGGGAAATGGTGATACAGGAAATGTAACCAGTGTGACCAATGAAGTCAGCGTTGAGCTTGTAGTCGTTCAAGTCCCAAGACTAAAAGAAAAGTTAGTAAAATATTCATATCAAAAGAAAGAATTGTTGTGAGATCAGAGATCTTGGTGTATAGAATATCTCATTCGAAGCCTTGAAGACTCGTCTGAAGTAGCAAATAAAAGTAGCATCATTTCACAACCTGTGTAAAACAAGAAAAAAACATACCTTAACGGTCTTATCCCAAGAAGCAGAGATAACGGTGGAAGTCTCCTTATCAGGGGAGAATCTGACAGCAGAAACCCAGTCCTTGTGTCCGGACAAAGTCTCCATACACTCACCAATGGTGTTCCAGACCTTGACGGTCTTGTCACGGGATGCAGAAACAATTTGTCTCAAGTTGTTGGCAATAGAGACAGACAAGACATCACCGGTGTGACCGACAAATCTCTTAGTTGACTCACCAGTCTCCAAGTCCCACAATCTCAAGGTCTTGTCCCAAGAACCGGACAAAGCGTAAGCACCATCGGCAGAGATAGTGACATCGGAGACGATGTGAGAGTGACCAATGAAAGACTTCTTGGCAACACCGTATTGGTGGTCCTCACCGCCGGTCAACTTCCAAGCGATCAAAGTCTTGTCTCTGGAACCAGACAACAACAAGTCAGGCTTGGTTTGGTTGGTTGCCAAAGATGTAACCCATCCATTGTGGCCCTCCAAGGTACCTCTCAAAACTAAAACTTCTTGGTCAGACATTTTTAAAGAAATTAAACACTATCGAAGCAGAAGAGAAGAAAAAAAAAATTGTTGAGGAACTTAACCCCATGCAAGCAAATTTTTCACAGGCAGTCACGTGAGCCCGACAAGAGCAAAATATAGACTGAAATATACGCTCGCAACGGTATCAGAAATACACACACGGTGAGTGACTGTTTTTGCAGCAGGCGAGCATAATCTGGGTGGTTACTATTAATTAACCTTTTACTGCCATGCTAGTATATGTGGGCTATTGTTATCTGTAACATTAAATATGATTTGTAGAAATGGATTTCAACACCGTTAAAAAAATATTCTAGGCTTACTTGTGATTGTCTATTTTTATAGGCCAGGCGGATGCTCTCAATCGATCTACCCCCCACATGTTACATCAGAATAATTTCTGAAAACATTGCCTCCTTTGGAGACTGGATTTAAAAAGTTGAAACTAGAAAGTAAATATGTTCGGCCCAGTTTTAATAAATGACGGATCAACTATGTGTCGCTAATACTCAAGACTGAGGCCAAAAAGGTAGGTTTGTAAGAAGATTTCACGTAGTTTACCCAGCACTATCAAAAGCTTATCTCACTTTCAGACCAATTGCAGCCTAGAATTTCAACGTGAACTTTATGAGCCACGTCACTCTTTTCAACATATTCTGACTTCAACGGGTTAAAAAAAACTACAGTTCTACAATTTTGTACATCAAAATGAAAGGTGATTAAATGACAAACTACATAATTTGCGGCAATTTAAATCAGGCAACTGACATGATGGCATTTCTCTAATAATTAGAGCCACTTTTTTTCTTTAAATTTGGAATTTTTTCAGGCAATCAAGGCAAATATGTGCCAGTACACGATTATTTTCTTTTTAGACAGTTGCAATTAATGCTATACTTGATTTCATTTTTATTGAAGTTCTGGCGCAATCCCTAACGATAACGAGTTCTTCTTCCGGTATCGCGAATTTTCCGAGCGCTTCATTGTACACAATACCACTGTTTAAGTCAACCCGTGCACCAATTTACGTAGTGATGGGTTTTATGATGGCATCAAGACCAAGGAACTTCAAACAGATCAAGAAATGTCAGAGTCAAGCTTCGATATCAAGGAAACCTATCTCAAGTTTTTGGAAGATGACAAGGATATGACAATGCCTGTGGCTGCAATTGAATCGCTTGTCACAATGTTGAGAGTGAAACAGCCTTCGACATCTAGCGAGTTAATCAACCTTGTTAGATCAAGTATCAAGACTTTGAAACTGTCCATTTCAAATGCCATTTCTTTATCAGCTGGTTGTGATTTGTTTATGAGATTCGTTTTGCGTAACACCAAGCTTTATTCTGACTGGGAATCATGTAAGAAAAATCTTGTTGAAAATGGAGAATTGTTTGTTCAAAGAGCGAAGGAGTCACGAGACAAGTCTGCCCAGTTTGGAGTTCCCTTTATCAAGGATGATGATACGATTTTGGTGCACTCTTACTCACGTGTGGTTTTTCAGTTACTTTTAAAAGCAAAGAAGGACCATCTTCTTCGTTTCAAAGTCATCGTCACGGAAGCTAGACCTACGGGTAAAGGCTACGTAATGGCCAAATTATTAAGAGACTCTGACATACCTGTTGAGGTTATTGTGGACAATGCTGTGGGATATATGCTACATAAAGTAGACAAAATTTTGGTGGGTGCCGAGGGTGTTGTTGAGAGTGGTGGAATTATCAATCATATTGGCTCATATCAAATTGGATGCCTCGCAAAAGCCAACAATAAACCATTTTATGTGGTGACGGAATCTCATAAATTTGTTAGATTGTTCCCTTTGACACCTAATGATCTACCACGTGAAATTGTCTCCATTTTGGATGACTCTGATGCCAATATAGACGACAACCTTCTCAAGACCCAACTAATCGACTACACATCTCATGAATTTATAACTGCTTTGATCACAGATTTGGGTGTCTTGACGCCTTCTGCCGTCTCAGAAGAATTAATTAAAATGTGGTACGACTGATTATCTTCAGATGGGACATGCCACGTTCATCAACTTCGATTGCAAGTCATTCAAGTCGTATTTATCAATTTCATTTACATCTTGTTTGACGGAAACACATGTAATACCAAAATTTTCAAGTGCGTCAACATCGACAAAAATTTTTGAATTTTCCATGTAAAATAAATGGGTCACAAACCGAGTCCACTCTGTTATTGGCCTATGTCCCGATTTTTGAATCAGATACTGTGCCAGTTCAATAATAATCCTAACGTAATCAAGTGCTTTCAAATTAGAGGTCTCACGGTCTTCACATCCATTCAATAACAATATGCGCTTTTTTGAAGGCTCAATGCTGTTGGCAAT
>JAJMAK010000382.1:0-15307 GCA_030572615.1 Metschnikowia lachancei | reverse complement strand
CCATCTCGACCTTCTCTCGGATGAATACAGCAACAGTTACAGAAATCACACAGAAAGTCACCAAGAATCTGGAGGTGAAACCAATTCCGAGATTGACAAAGTTGCCTCTATTGTACGCGGAAATCTTATTGAGGCGGGATTCACCCCTTTCGACAATGCCAGAGAATTTGCTGAGCCTGAAGAGGAGCGCAAAATAGCACAAGATCTTGAGAATGAGGAGGCTATTAAGGACGGAGAAGCAGAAATAAGGGAGCGGGTCACCGAGTTTCTTGAAAAAAGAGCGGGTAGGCATGAGAGCGATGAAGATACGTGTATGGAATCACTGGCGGAAGATTATAAAATAATCATATCGTAATTTGACGAAATAGCAACTGATCAACGCTCGCAAAACTTTCGTTCATTGATTGCTCAGTTGAGAAGAACCACTTTCGAATTTATCGAGACAAGAGCAACAAGAAGAATGGAGATAATTGAATCTTCTGGCACCGATGGGTTCAACAGAGCCTCGAGAAACTGATACTTTAAATAGGAATCACTTTCAAAAAACCCAACTTTCACTGTGTATGAAGCTTTCCTGAGACAAAAGTCCTCTATTTTATCAACAAATAGGCATGTCTGGTTTGTCCAAGTATACGACAGTGAAGCAATCCTCATTGCTATGATCAGATTACAGTTCAGGCAATTTCGGGACTATGTGCAGGTTATCATAATTTTCGAAAGTGGTCCTTTTCAACAACAATAATCACGAGTAACGTCCCCTGAAGGCTTCAAAAATATAATTTTAGGCATTAATATTTAACATCAGATGTGAGAAGTTTTTACATCATCAAAAGAAAGAAAAAAAAAAAAAAAAAAAAAAAAAAAAAAACAGATTTGGGGGCTTTTTCTAATTTTTTTTAAAGCTGAAAGAACATTTGTGTATAATTAAATTACCGTAAAACTGTAAACACACTTTTTAAGGCATTGAGGCCATTTTTTGAGAGGAATCTAAGGAGATGAGGTATTTGAGAGGGCTGTTAGCGTGTATTAGTAGGGTTCCTAAACCTAAACTAGCTTACTGTTCGACGACATTCCGTATTACACGTTCCGAGGAGTAGCATTCGGCTGGCAAGGTCGTGCGGATTACCATCCCCACCCCCATCTGCACTACTTCCTGCTTACTTTCGCACGGCGGCCAGGTCTAGAACCTGGAGCGTGATTACTAAGTAACATTTTTTAGATTTTTTGAAGTCGGAAGAAATATACTCCTCATACAACAGTATATAGGCTACTAAATCAAATTACTCTAAAAAGTGTTTACGGATTACTCACCATTAGGTTTTGGGAGTGAAAGGATAAATGAATAGCCACGATATTCAATAAAATCGCGTGTAATTAATTGATTCATATAAGATGATGTTACTGTTAGATGTGGGGTTTAAATTAAAACATATACATCCGTGGATCCCATAGTCAACCGTCCCAGATTCCGCCCTTTTGTGCACAAAACATGTTCACAAGGGAGATTTGGCTAACAAAATTTAACCACGGGGACAGCGGAAAAACTCTTGGGCTGTTGGACGCTGAGGTGCAATTGTCCCACAGTAGAAAATTAACACGATCAGTCACATGCGCTAACGTAAACACAGGTTCTTACAGAAATGAATAACTTTGGAAGCTGGTTCGGTTATTTTGGACTGTAACCTATTCTACTTATTCTATTTACTTATCTTTCCCGTTGGTTTTCAGTGGGGGAATCATCCAACAGCTTTCCCAGCTTATCTACAATTTTACTCTACCATCATTCCGTCGTATCCCGGCGGCACATTTTGTTAAAAAAAGAATGTTTTCCAACCATTTTGTCGATGCATTAACCTATCTAAGGATACTGTTTCTTTCCTCTTAGAACGAAACTCATCCCTTCATGTACGGCATTTCCAGGATCTGTTATGGGAAACCTGTTCAGAGACGATCTGGACAGGGATTTAACCCTAGGCCATCACGTGAAGCTAGCACTAAGGTCAGACTAGACACGTGATCTATGTGGTACACTTAACCAGGAAGTTCAACGTTTCAGGACTAATGGAGTCCGATGAACGTCTATAGCAACCCTAAGTACATCCCAGGCAGTCCTCATACTCCTGAAACTCCTGGAATCGCTTGCACCCCTGATTCCTGCAGACCCCCTAATTAGCTATGTGTATGCTTCTAGAATTACCTAGGAAACACTATAAGCAATACCCTGGTGGATATAGCCACTTTTACTCATCATCACCGAAATACACCATACAAATCAGCGTCTCGGCTTTAAACATCCTGAAAATTTGAGCTCGAAATTTATCAGTTTCGAGACGCTAACCTATTTGAACTATTTGTTAAAAGATATCAAAAGTGTGTGAATTCATCTGATTTTAGTACAAGAAGACGTTCGAAGTTCGAGTAATTCTTGAGATGGAGAAAGTTCAAAGAAAACCTTTAAGACAATCGTTCGAGACCTTAAAGACTTAATAGACCGAAACCCCACTTAAATAAGAATTGGCTCCTTTGTAATGCACCCCTAAGCAGTACGTGGCAGATTGCCATACTTAGATGTACGCCTTAAACCTGAAACGTCCCACCTTTCATTGTGTGCTACTCTATTGTCTTTGGACCTTGCGCATCTCCTTTCTGACAGTGTTCATCTACTTCAGGACCTAGCTCCTCTGCTTAAGACCTTGCGCCTCTTTCCAGGTCCGTTTCATACTCAATTTTCCCGATGTGTGATACTCTAGTCCACTTGAGGACATTATTCGTCTTCTACCTAGTCTCTTACAGAAGTCACAGTCGCCTTCTTCGAAGGCTTCCGGGAAAATATAAATAGGCGCTCTTTCCACTAGGGAAAGAGCTTTTCTCGGATCAGCTTTAACTACATCATTGAAATACACAATACCTTTTAGCTAGCCGGACGGCTTGAACCCGATATCCTCCGTTCTCCTATGTTCTACAGTTGAGTCATATCTTATTTGTGCTTACGACGAAAAATACACCCATCTCAAGTATATCGCATTCGTTGGCGTAATCCTCTAAATGCACAGATACAACTTCAATAACTACTATTTCAAGGGCTAGCAAAACATCAGTTTCTTCATACAGCACGAGAGTTCAAACCAAGGTCTGGCTCAACGAGACCACTTCTGAAATCACCGATACATACTCTTGGATCATCGAGGAACAAACCCACCAAGATTTGAAGGTTTCCGTACATAAATCCGGATCATGCTTTCCGAATTTCTCAAATCTGGCATTTTGCATCTGATAAGTGCAATGATGAATAACACAAGATATCACCGGAATGGGTAACTGTGTGACTTCGTGATATGTCATCATGACTTTATGAAAGGTCGTTATCAAGATCTTGAATACCTGAAATGGCACATCCAGAGTTACATGTACTTGCTGACTGGCAAGTTCAATCAGCTGCGATGACATCATAATTTCTTCGGAAATGATTTTGGTGCTTTTTCGCACAATATCGATACTTTCATCTTCACAATTAGGTCCTTCTTTAGCGAGCCGAAAGCTATAGGCATTGACAGACGCGATGACGCTTCGTACGAGCATCGAATCCATTGACAGTGTCTCGTCTCCGGGATCGACTCTTTTCATTTCCAATCTGAGATCATTTGCCATCTCTTTTAAAACACTCTCAGAGTAAAGCGGCTTGACTGACGACAGGGACATTTTGTTTAGATATGTCAATTTCCGTAACATCCGGGTGAAGTTTCTGAGACCAATTTGATCGTCCGGGTCCCACTTTTCAACATCCGTTTCAAGCGTGCTAGCGCAAAGTTCTAACGAGCAACGAAGCACAGTTTTTGACTCAGGAGAAACCTCTTGATCGGAGGAAAGTACCGCCGGAAATATCAAGAGTATAATCACAATATATAGATGTTTGGAAGCTTCACTGGGACACGATGAGTCCAGCAAAACCGACATTGCTTGGCTGACGGATCCTGGAAGGCTATCACTTTCGCCTTTAGTGAACACACCCGCACTAATATTCTTGATTAGAGCACCGAGATCAACTCCGTGTGCTTTCAAAGCTTCTAATGACCTTTCCATGGCACCTCTTGCCCACATGGACTGCTTTGGCACGTAGTTACACCCCTCAACCCAGTCTCGGGGCGAGAATCCACATCCAGGGTAGGTTGAAAGTGAATGCACATAGCTGTACAATGGTTGAACAAACAACAGGGGATTTTCTAGTGTTTGAATTGAGCAGGAGGTTGTTTCTTGGTTCGCAAAAGTTTGTCCGGCCAAGTATTTCTGTTTACGTTTGCGTTTGCGTTTTCGGTCACGGTTAATAGGGGTTTTGTGGAAGAGCTGCCTAATTTCGGTCATTTCAAGATTCAACAACCTTTGAATTTCTTCATCAACAATGGAAGTGTTCCATATAAAGCCAAGAAGTTGGGTTCTCGACTGTCCTCGTCTCCCTAACCGTTTTGATCTCACGTTGGGAAATATCAATTTAATGAGCTTACCCAATTTCGACAGGCCCAAAATAATATTCTGTTGGTCGGTCCAAGAGTTTGAAACAGCAGAATATTTGTGGATTAGCTTTTGGCAAATGATATAATAGGCCTTGAAAATTGAGGCTCGCGAAACAGTCATATAAGTGTCATCTACTTCGTGGACACAACTTGCTAGGATTTCAATAGCCAAGAAGTTGCGCAGAAGCTCGTGAAAATTCACAAATTGGAGTGCTGGGTTTAAAGTATCATACGGGAACCTTCGAGGGGTTCTCAATGTCTCGAGAATGAGATGACATAATTTGAGACTTTCCTTAGCTATATTAGTTGACGTGGGTTGACCACCACAATCATCTTGAATAAGCAGGATTGGAATGTCATCTGGAGATTCATAATTGTAAAGTAGATTGTATAGGCCAGCTAAAGGTATTTGGGAACAATATACCTTTAAAGCTTTAGCCAAGAAGCCTTCAAAGGTTGTTGTATTAGCGGACTGAAGCAAAGGAAAGAGTTTGACAAATGCTTCTTGCGCGTTTTCGAGTCTATTAGTTTCGGCTACCGGATTGGGACCACAGCAACTAGTGATTGATTCTGGCATCGAAGAGATGGTTTGCCAAGGGGGATGCTGGTGACACTTATTGGGAACTTGTGGTGGGTTCTGAATATTTGAAAACATGGTATTTAATGATGCCTCGCCAGCATATACTGCTTGGGGATGAACAGCAAAAGATTTTGAATGATCTATAGAAGAATGATCACCCCAGTAGCTGGGAGGCTTTCCATCTAAAATCGAAGTCCTTAACACCGGTGCAGATTGGGCTAGGCTTTCAGAAGTATTGGATTGTAGAAATCTCGTTGATGTAGTGTTTGTCAGTTGATAGTTCAGGCTTATGCCAGATGTATCGCTCATAGTGTGGACTAATGATCCAAGGTCCATCCCAGAAGCTGTATTGCAGTTGAATGGCGAGTAAGTTGGCACGTCAAAAGGATTGTGCTGAATAATATCTTTGTTTCCCACCAAGTGCGGTTTACTTCCTGGTGGAGGACCTGTAATGCTCGTTTGCTCTGTCACTAGAATCTCGGAGTTTTGGGATCCCCCATTATGGCCAATAACAAAAGGACAAGACTGCAAGGTATCATCTTTTGTTGTAAGAGTTGTTAAAATATGTAGATTTGACTGCATTGCGTACCTGTAGAGTACAAATAAACCATAGACGAACAGGTGGATAACTCAATAATCTTCTTCGCCATATACTCTCAAGACAATAATTAGTTCAGCCGTACTTGACTGTTGACTCTCAATGTCTTGGGAAAACGTTTTCTTCCCCTGTAGTGTCTCGGTATACAAGTGTGTGAGTTTCCGATTGATTGCACCTAGATAATATACTCGAAAGAACAAGAAGAAAAGATACCCAGACTAAGCAGGGTAAATATTCTTGTTTCGAAACTTAGATGGCAAACCTGTGTCTTAATTCATCAGGCGTGAATATAGACACCAAGTGTAAATAAATGTTGAGCAAGATGACGCCAATATACAGATTTTCGCAAGAAAAAAAGTTTAAAAACAGGAGATTTGAGCTATTTCAATGCCACACTAGTCAGTCATATTGAAAATGTCGTTGAAAAGCTATGTGAAATAATCATCCCAAGATAGTGTTTCAGATGAAACTTACCAAAGGCAGCATCACAAAGGTGTTGATTTTCTCCAAGGTATATGTTCTTCTCAAACATACAACTAAAGCGTGCTACGAAAATCCCGCAAAACTCATGTTAAATGGCGAAACTTGCAGAGACCGAGGTTTTACGAATCTTTGTGATGAGATTAAGTCACCGCGGCTGCATCAAAATACTACATTACAACTCCCAGCAAAATTCGGCATACAAGCGTGCATAAAAAAAGTCTTCAACATCCACAAAAAAAATAAAACGCCAAGAAATAACAAATTACCTTGTTTTACAATATTTTTTCGTTCACAAAATTCAATTATGTCAATACCGCTTGAAACTTTGGACCCAATTTAATAATTTGCAAAGATGTACGCATAACTCAAAGGGCTGGCACCTGATCATCGATCCGGTGAGGCCAAGAATGCAAGGGATTGCTTCTTTGTGAGGGCTTAGCCAGTGGGCTGAGCAGGCTTCAGTACCCTTAAAAATCAAGAAAAAAAAAAGAGAGAGATACCCTGCACAAATGTTACCGAGTAGAGAAGCCCCAAACCACCAATCATTTCGCTGCCTTTAAATAAAAAGGTAAGAATGAACAAAAAAGCGAAGATTTAGGTAGTCATTCTAGATGACTTTTTACTAAACCATTAGAGACTATACTTTTCGGTAACTGTACTTAGGTGGTACATCTTTTCTGAGTGTATGGTTTTATGAGTTTTGTGTGAAATCGCGTGTGCACCACAAGGTGAAGCACAATCAACGAAAGGGCACTGTCACTTCCAATGATAGCCCATCAGCTGTTAGAGTGTATTACGAAATGGCATGAGTAAAAATATAAGATACAGGTGTATATACATGTCTGGTCCTTTGACTGTTGATGAAAAACTTTTCTAAACAAGATTGGTTGAGAAACTGGTACATGTCCGAATATGGAGTGTCCGGAAAATAATTCGCTGGACTTTAAATACAGGCTCGAGAGAAACATCCTCGGCATAAAAACACATCATGCAGGTTTATCTCCGGTGATCTTTATCTCCTGGTGAGCTACCACTACCGGTCACAAATAGGTAGGGGAAAAAGAATAAATTCAGCAGTTTCAGAAAGCATGAGCATAGTCACCAATATACATAATTAAGAAGACGGTGATCCAGCTCGACCCTTCTTTTGGATGAAGAAACAAAACTATCCATTTTTCGACATTTCTGTCGACGACATTACATTCCCGCCTCTTACGAGTTGTACACGATACTTCATGCATTGACGCAGACGTCAGTGGGAAATATGGGAGGTTGTTTGGTGAAAATAAGCTTACATGCCGTCATTACGGAGTTGTACAAGCCGTGCCACACATTCGCACGGCACAGGACTCTTGACGTCATATAATAGCAAACAGACGCCTGATGGAAATGTGGTTTAATTAGCACTACTCGAGGGGCACATACGTAGTCAAGGCCCAACAAAACGAATACGAGCCAGTCAGCAATGATGTCTGTTCTTCCTTTCTTTCTTTTTTTTTTTTTTTGACGACCCCTAAAGCGCCTGATATATTCAAATGGTTCGATGTATCTTGAATCTATGTTTACTTCTGGCAAACAAGAAAATATTTAAATAAATTCTCCGAAGATGCTCGAATCAGTATTCACTAACGTCCTGTTAACTAGCAAAACTCCCCGTCGAACTAGGGGTATGACGCATTAACATGAATTATTGTCCCTATTCTTCAAATCAGAAGCTACCTTAAATGTGTCTCAAGAAAAAACTCACAAGTTTTCAGCCCCCCTGTTTCCTCAAGAAAAGGTGAAAACAGAAACTTTAGACGGTGTTGTTGGTAGAGGAGCCCATTTGCAGGATACATACTGCACATTATCAAAAACACACAAGTTGAAATGACATCTTTTCTCGGACTTAGCTTCGTTGTTTGTTTTGGCGGTTGCTTACCTCGGTGACTGCATGTATCGAGAATGACTTGTTTGGGTGATTGCTACTTTGTGTGCGAAGTCGGAAATTAGCACATCGCAAAAAATGCCTCAAATTATTTTGCTCGTATATGTTTGAAATAGGACATTTTCGTAAGTCCATATGTACGACATTTCATAAATGTCTCTCCATATGTGAAAGTTTTTCACTAGCGTTGTGCAAGGCACGATTCGGCCCTATCTATATACGTTATATTTTTAAACAACTTATTAAGTTTTTTCCCAATAAACTAGTTTTCCATACGCTTGGTAGGGAATATATTGTTTACTATTGAGCATAAGTGTGGGCGAAGCATTAAGTTTGCACTTCCACCATTAAGAAAGCTATTTAAACAGTATAATCCGGTATGATTGCGGCCCTGGGGAATGTGCGCGAGTGAGGAAAGCGACATTGTCCACGTCACTACTTCAGAGAGTATCCAATTTCATCAGTTCCCTCTAGTGAAAGCAATCCGTGCTGCGAGTATTTTACAAGGATCAACTGAATTTCCTTAGCTAATAATCTGAGTATATTAGCCAACATCAAAAGTATAAATCAACTGTCTTCTATCACACAGTTCTCTCCTCGTGTCCTGATGCATACGATACGCGGACTTAGGTTGAGCTTTCCGAGACAATCCTTCAGATGCGCTAGCATGCACACAGGCTCTTACAGAAATCGACAATGTTGAAGGAGGTTCGGTTATGCTGGACTGTAACCTACTCCACGTGGAGATCTTAATCTTTCTAACTAATTTGTCCCTTTCGTTTCAAGCCGGGACCAAAAAACCTTTTTTTCATCCTTTTCCGGGAAAAGTTTGTGCCACATCGCACCTCGTCGAGGAATGTCGTGCCTCGATCCGGAATGACATAGCAACTTAAATTAACAACATAGAACCTAACCACGTGTTCAACACTCCGCGAATCGAGCGTGCATGGCACAATAAATATATATTAAACCTCGTGTTGGCATTTCACGTTCCTGGTCAACAGGTTCTGCACCTTCTCGGGATGATCAGGACACGACTCCTGACGTGATGGAGTGAAAATTTTATTGATCGTAGAAAGACATTCATTTTCTTCGTTTTCATTTTTTTCATTTTTTTCATTTTCTTTACTACTAACTACATAGCGAAATCCACAGTGGACGTACGACAATTCACAAGTGGGAACCACTATAAAAGTTTTACCTGTGTAAGCATAACGGACGCATCAACTTCTTGTTTCTCGGTGTTAAACATACCGCGATGTAACCAAACTACGCCACAAACAAGTGCCTTAAGTTCCCCTGAGAAAGTCGATTTAAGCTGATTCAGTTTAATAATACAGCATAATATAAGCCTCAAAACTTACTTCTGCTCAAAACTTATACCGGAAAACAGAGATGTTCAAAACGCGTACGCTACGCATTCATAGCTACACACCGTAGCGTAACCAGGGCACTTCGCAGCGTATCCGTAGCGTTGTGTACAGAGTAAATTAGGCTGTAACTTCAATGACGACGATGAATCATAATTGATTTAATATTGCCTCTACTTTGCCTGAAAAGGGGATAATTAGGAAATATATAGAGCAGAAGCAGGTCAGTTCCCAGAAACCAGAGATTGATACTCACATTCGAAAATATCCATGCCTTTTTCCATTTCGTTTTCAAAGTCTTCTTCAACAGAATCTCCATCGGCAAGTAGTATAGGTTCATCGACCTTTTTGTCAATGTCGATGGGTTCAGGGTTTTCCAGTTACTCGGCCTGCCCACTAATCGTATCTTCGTCAGGCATTTCTTCGGGCGCGACGATCCCCCGTGATTTGAGAATTGCCAATATCTTTACCGTATTTGACACAATCATACTTCTCCTTTGTGACTATGTTTCCTACTCGAGAAAAAAGCGCTTCTGAGGGTGCTGACATAGCAGCCGCCACAAAGAAATCCCTGGCCATGCGGGAAATCATCTTGGCTCCCGTTCTCGCGGGGCTCTCTAAGGTACGTTTCAAATTCGTCTTTGGTTCAACATGTTCTGAAATTGAATCTTCTTCGAACTTCATTTTGTACTTGTGATAGGCTTGAAAAAAGAATTCTTTAATCGTGAAGATTTTGTCGCTCGAGAAACTCTCATTTTTACATGCCACTAACTTGTACCATGGACCGAGTACATTAGCAAGATAAAGCAGTTTGTTTCACGTGGAAACAAGTTTTTCCTCGCTTCCTCCAAGACAAAAACAATGAAAGGATTTTCTTTTGAGAAATCGTCGTCCTTCAAGGAAATCAACTTAGTTAAGACGTCATAAATCATGGGCATTCTTCGATTAATTGTTGGGTGAGACAATTCTTGAAGTGTCAAAGTAGGAGCCCAGAAAACCTCTAAAATATCGAGAAGATTTTTCAAGTAATTCCAGTCCTTACTGGTTGGGTCAAAGTTCTGGATTTCAGCAGTACTTTACGAAGTTTCCTGTAATAAACCCTTTATAGAAGTTTTATGTGACCTTTAAGAGGTCAATCTTGTTACCGGATCTCCACTAATTAATCGTGGCGGAATATTGTCCTGTATTTCCGTCGAAATTTTCCTTTCCATGTTCGAAATCCTCGTCTTAAATCTCCTTAAGCCTCCACCTCAATGTAGAACGGCTCATGGTGGGACCATCGTCCCTCAAGAAATGGACCACCCTCCTGAAAGAGTCTGAATCACCAGGTGAAAGACAAATCGTTTTACTAATCATCATAAACATCAATCAGCATCAGCTTTGTCAAATGATACGAAAACAGTGCCCCTTTTTCTTCCAGCAACACGCAAACCTAAAGCATTTGAATCGTCTCTAGCTGCAAATTCATCAATTAAGTAAGAACCCTTGTAGACGCCACTTCTCATAGTGCTATTTCAAGGTCGTTCAGTTCCTGTTAAAACCATAATAATTATATTTTTTGTGCAACAAAGTGCAAAGTGCACTCCGTTTGAATTGGTTTCGGTCTACTTATAATTCGGGCAAGAGGCTTGAACAACTTATACTTCAAGACACATGAACTTGGTGGAAGGTAGGAGTTTTAAATATTTCGATACCTATTGGGCTTGGTTAATTCATTATGGCGGCATTCTGTCCTCAAAATTTGAAAAGCTACCAAGAGAATGGAATGTATTCTCTTTCCTCACGGATGTCTGAGTAAATTTGATGGGTATGGATTTCAAAAAGCCATGGGTAGAAACTAAAGTCCCCGATCCTACTTTTTAAACCTTGTAAGTGGGCACGTGTACTATTTTACTACATAAATAAACTTCAGGAAACACATAAGAAGCAGACACGAACTTTTTGAAGATACACTGCAAAAAAAAGTCTACGTGCCTCTACGCGCATTTTGAACAACTCTTATACAGTTTATAAATGTTGAGTGGTAAGGTCAAACGGTACAGATGCGTCATACACTGTGAAGGCAGTTACTGCATGCATCTTAGGTAAGTCTGGTCCTTCAAGTAATAGAACAGTAACTTATCCTTACAAGGGTAATCAAGAGAATAGGACCTGTCTGGAATCAGACTGCCCGGAGAAGGGTCCCCGGGATTAGATCCACTTTCAAAACAAAAGTTCCCACATCCAGAAGAAGATGTCGAGACGCCATGAGACGTTTCAAGGACAACTTCTTCTCTAGGAGAACTACAGTTAACTGTCATGATAACTGATGTAGATCCTAGGATAGGAGATAGTAAGATTAGATATAGAAATACCTAATGGACGTTACTATGGGACTCCTAGAAAATATGTTAGATAGATACTAAGAAGGAGGAAAGAAGAGACTACAGGCAAAAGGAATATTTTGCCGACGTTGTTGCAGTGAAGTTTTCATGCAGTCACTTCTGAGTTTTACACGCTACGCTGGATGTGAGAAGAAGGACAACACTAGACGGTATCTGATGTACTTACGTGTAGAGTAAAGTACAGTACGCAGTCACCGGATCACGTGATCAACAATAAAGATGTGGCTCACAGCCTCACAGCAGTGTTTCCCAAAATGCGCGCGTGTAGCGTTGCGTAATGCCACGCGTATTCTACGCAAGGGCATTTACGCAAATTTACGCTACGAATACGCCAGTGACTTGCGTAGCGTTGCCTAAATGCGTAACGTAAAATCTGTAAGTACCGTGGCTATAGATATACAGGATCATGTTTTTACCCGGTCGAAAATTAATGTTGGGTAGAAAGCCGTGAGCAGCAAGACACGCTCCCTGTATGGCGTCAGCCAAGCAAAACGATGAAATTGTACTCATGATCTTCTATATAAGACATAGTTAATGAGGATGTCGACATGTTGCAAATCATTCTCAACATTATATGAAGACGTACGAAATCCTCTGTCTAGAGTTTTTTTACATCTACAATCTATCTAACTCCTCTCTCTTTTATTGTTTATTTGAATATAAAGATGCCTTGTGTGAAGACTCCAGCAGTGACTGCTGTTAACTCTAATGGTATCTTTGTTGAAAGAATGGCAAAACTCCAACCAGCCAAATTTCAGGTAAAGTATAAGCGATTAGCTAAAACTTTCCGCCCTAAAAAAGCACGTTTCACCATTTCTGGAAATCGTAATATACAAACCCCGGTCTTTCCATTTCTAATGATGGAAAAGCCATACTTATTTTAACTGGTTCTCTTACATAATACGTTTCAATCTTCAATCAATCAATCGGCAAAGAAACACTATCTTCAAAGTCTCTTCTTGCCTTATTCTTTCGTCTTCTTCTTACAATTTACAGATTTACTCACTTATTTCGGACACCAAACCCTTTATTAGAAAGGATACATTTTTCGGACCTACTTGTGGTTTATTTTCCTATGTCTGCTATTTTTGTTTTGAATAAGAAATGCTGCAAGGTACCTCATCCTCTGTCCCCCATATATTCGATGAGTTATCCGACGAGACATTCGAGGTTCTATTTGAAGTTATATCCAACGAGACATCAGGAGAAATATCAGAAGACACATCCGAAGTGATCTTCATTTATAGCTATATAGAGATAGGTGGACACCACGTGAATTTACTCAAGAAACGTTCGTTCTGGCAAGCCCTACACTATTCTCTGCTGCGTAATACAGGGACACCTGACAATCTGGGGAGTTCTACCAATAAGCGACCTTGCCACGTAAATTCGTGCGTTTTTTCGTAGCGTAACACAAAATACGCGGGTTTGGAAAACACTGGCTCACAGCATCAGAAAAATTTAATAGTTTAAACATTGGTAGGTTTACCAGCCATTCAATCAGTAGGGCTTGTTTTGACATACCATGGTGACGATCTATGCTTAATTTAGGTTAGATAGTGGATTAAGCAATATATATGAATGCGGTTTGTCATCATTGTAAAAGTTTCCGCCATTCTGGGATGTATCGTTACCCAGAGACAAGATCACACAGCTTCTTCACTCACTACCGGAAGATGCCGTCTGGAGACTTGAAGTAGGGCTGTGATATCAGAACAAGAGTGAGAATAGGATCCATCCCTCGAATGCTCTAGCCGAGCAACATCGATAGAATTGGCAAATGCCTCAAGTATGACTCGATGTCTTGTCTGATTCCTAATACTCGCTACAACCTCAATCACATCTGCGAGGTGCTTTTTCATTTCAGGGATGTATTCATTTTGGTAATTAAAGAAAGAGATTGCATTGGAAATACCTTGTAAAGCATCTAAAGAACTGATCTACACGGATCAAAAACTTCCAGCAGCTTCAACACACTCGCTTATCTGATCTGCTTCAGACAGTAATTGATGACACCCGATCAAATTTGGTGGCTCAGATTTGCTGGATTGGTTCATCTCTGCCTCAAATAGGTTTCCTTTATTGTCTTTCTCTAAACTCTAGTCCAAATCTAGCTTAGATTTTTTCTCAAGGGCTTGAGGTCAAAACCAAGAGAGCTTTATAGCCAAATAAACCCTCAGCATGGATGATTTTTCACAAACATGACCGAATTCCGCGGGTCGCCGAATTAGTGAAGTTTTACTGTAGTTTAAGAAAATCGAGTGTAACAAATTGATTCATATAAGATGATGTTACTACATAGATGTGTGTTTCAAATTAAAACATGTACATCTGTGGATCCCATAGTGCATGGTGAAAGGAAGTAATCTCCTTTCTGGGAATACGAATAGTATAGGGGATGCCTTAATCTGGTAACACTTGACGTGTACTGTACTACAGTATCTACGTTAGATGTAGAGTCGTTTCCTCTGGATGATGGTGTTGGTTCCTTCCACCATCCTTGTGGGTTCACTCATTTGTTATGCATGCGTATTGGACGGCACACGTATCCATCACGTGATTAGAGTCAGGTGACAATAGGCCACATGTTGCTGAGGTCTGGATACCCTCTTACACATGGTCCCAGATGTTGGATTCTAGGCCCTGACCATCCTGGACACGTGACAATCCCAAGTTGGTATAAGCATGACCAGATGGACAGCCGCGACGTCTGCGAGGGTAAACGCTTCCATATGAGTGCAATAGTATCAGAGAGTGAAGTGAAGAATAAGTATAGTACATATATACACCAGTGGAGTTGGCTCGAAGAAGGGAGAGCCGAACCACTGTCACAATCTGTCATTCAGTAAAGCCTGTGTATACGATAAGCGCATCTAACACGGGTTGTCATACATTCCAACACCAGATTCCGCCCTTTTGTGCACAAAAGATGTTCACAAGGGACAACAAAATTCAACCACGGGGACAGCGTAAAAACTCTTGGGCTGTTGGACACTGAGGTGCAATTTTCCCACACTAGAAAATAAACACATGGGCGTAAACAGGGTACAAATCTCTTTATTTTTTATATGAAAAAACTTCAAGGTTTTACTTAAGGTCGAAAAGTACAAATACCAAAAGTTTGAAAAAATCAATATGAAGGTAGTTTGCAGTGTGCACATGCGGTAGTTGTTATTTCTAGGTACTACATCCGTAAGCGCTCACGGGGGAGCGCTTGGATTTGGCCACCAACAACTCAAGCTTGGAAGCCGGTCCACAGAAATAAAAAGATGAAACATTGCATTTGATACTATTCAGCAAACTTAAATCTTTCCACTTCTATGGGGGATAAAAAACACTGACAAGAACGATTTTTTATTGTTCTGATACCTCAAAAGGCAGCGCAAGATGGTTAGTGTTTTGAAAATTATACCGCCCAGGACATCCGGAACTCAAAACTAGTAGTAACGGGAGGTGA
>JAJMAK010000381.1:0-15337 GCA_030572615.1 Metschnikowia lachancei | reverse complement strand
CGACCATTGGAATTATCATTCATGATATATTTTTCAATTGATCCCAGGACTCCAATGTTATTGATTTGACTTCCAGCATTCGCAAAGGCGTTATTTGAGAAGTCGTACACAACAAAGTTTGCTTGTGTGCTATTAACTGTCAAGTTACCACTGAGTAAAATCGAGTCTGATGCAAAAAATTTGGCGTCTGTTACCAGTCCATTCAACAGGCCAGACAGCGAGCTTATGGATGGGTTAATCCAACGCGTGTTTTTGATGTCATATAAGCAAACTGATTGACAGCTAAGAGATCCAGCAAAACTGAAATTTCCCGCGACAAGGAGTTGCGAGCTTTGATCGTAGAGCGCTAATGCATTGACAGAAAGGGGCGAGCCATCTGAGGTGGAGAGATCAGGCGGTTGAATACTTGCAAATGTCTGATTTTTCAAGCTGTACACAAGAAGACCAGTGATATCGGAGTTGTGTACATGGGCAGATCCATTTGTTCCCATGAATAAAAACTCCTGTTCAGTATTGATGTAAACAGTAGTAACAGCAGTATTGTCCAGCCATTGAACATTTTCCTGAAGTGGGATTCCATTGTTATTCAGTAGTAAAGCAACATTTTCAATAGAATTTGCTGCAGTGAAGCTTCCTCCAATGACACTGAATGAGCTGTTAAGGTAATATGAAGACACCACTGATCCATTTTGAATTTCCATGTTGAAGCTGGAAAATCCACCATTGTTCTTAAGGTAGCCTTGATCTTTCTCGTAAAAGTCCAATACACCGAAAGATGCGCCACCAATCACTTGCTGGTGATCACTCAATGCGACAGATGCCGAAATATCAAGCTTGTCCTTACTGGTCGACCATTGCTTATGAGTGTTATCCCATGAGAGATATTGGCCGTCCGGCGAGGAAAAGACATAATATTCTGTGTTGTTCAACACAAGAGAGGTGATTTGAGAGAAGTCATCGTTGTAGTGTGGGTTTCCAAAAGAATACCATTCATTGGCAGAATAAAGTGCGAGGTTGTTTGCTGTAGTCGTGGATCTGTTGCCATCAGTCAAATTTTTGATACCATTGTTTGCGCTCATTGAAAACTCACCCAAGGCCACGAGACTACCATCTATATTCTGAATTGTGGTAATCGAGTCGTTGAATGTGCCTCCAAGAATTGTTTGGCCGTCTCTTTTCTCGAAGCGTTTTGTGATGGCCGAGATTTGTGTGTCATTTGCCGTTGAATTATAGCCCTCCACTTTAAGAGAAAGCAAGTTGTTGTTCAGCAAAGAAATGTCCTCTGAAAACAACTCCCCGTTCAAAAAAATCAGCTGGCTATCAGATGAATATATGATGTCGTTGATAACCGAGTTTCTTGACAAATTGCCGCTCAAGACATTTATACTTGAATTCCCAACGAAGGTGTTTGTCGGTTTGATTATCTTGTTATTGCTAACCACGTCGTAAACCGAATCCGGTGAGAAGGAAGTGAAGTTTGCCAAAGAATACTCGAATAGCCCATTTAAAGACATAGTTGAAAGGGAGTAGGAAGTTGAGTTTTGTGTGGAATTTGTCGTGTGCAAAATACTAGAATCATCCAAAGCCACGATGTTAGCAACAACCTTGTCCACAACAATCCATGGACTAGTTGCGGAGGGATCTATCGGTCTTATGAAGTCAATGTGGACTTTGGTCATTCCAGTAGTTGTGGAGGAACCATTCAAATGACCAAAATATAGATAGTCAAACTTATTTTGAAGGTTGTTTTGGTAAATGACGTTTGAAGAAAGAAGATGATCCTTATAATCAGTAACAGTCACATTGACCACGGATCTTTTGGAACAAGAGTTATCAGCAGCACAACCGGGCGTATAGAAAAGAAGCGAGTAGTTTCCCGCGTAGGAAATGTTGGGGTACAAGGTGATCGAGGAAGAATCATCAACGAGCGACACCAAGTAATCGTTATTTGTGATAGAATTGGATAAAGAAAGAACGGACTCCCATTTACCATCGTTGACTACCGCAGTATTTGTATTTTGCATTGTTTCGCCTCCGCAGTTTGAGTCATTAAGAGTTTCATTTCCGTAGACAGTAATGCTGTCCAGGTACAACTCAAAGCCGGAAAATTCACCCCTCGAACCGTACCAAGAGGTAGTGGTGAGACCAATGGCATCTATCATGACATTATTGACAAGCGCAAACTCCTGGAAATTGCTTCCGTATCCGAGGTTTTTAGCCTTGGTGCTGGGGTCATAGTAGGCATAAAAGGAACCGTCTTCATCCAAATAGACGGTTTCGTCATCGGAATAAGAGTCGGCATCTTCAATGTTCAGTTCGACAATCTCTTGCAAAGAGGTTCCGAGTTCTAAAGGACAAGAAGCATCACAGTAGGCAATTTGGTTGGTGTTGGGATCGACATAACTAAGGTTCATGATACCATTATTGGGATAAGTGTAGATACGGAAATCCCTGATTCCATCCAGACTATTCCGTGGGACGTAGATTCTCACCTTTGTTGGAACAATACCCCTTACTTCGAGGGGTAGTTGTGCAGTCCACTCACCACCACTATTATTTCTAAGAGCCCACGTAGGATTTTTGGAAGGGCAGATGACCGAGCTATCGACGTTTGAGGATATACCGTTGATATTACCAAAAGTAGCATGTTTTAATGAGATCACTTGCTCGGCCGAGACTAGCGTTCTATTTGTGGAGTTAGAGGCGATCTGTACGGAAGATGATGTGTTGTGCGTGAGAAGTTCCGGAAGGCCCAAAGTGTTGAAGGAGCCCCCAAAAAGTATGGAGCCGTCATCGGAGTCTGGGGGATACTTTGCAATGGCGTGAACCGAGGAGTTTTGCCCGAATCCTTGGAAGGGCAAGGACGTAAGCGAGCGGGAGGCGATATTATACACCGCGGCCGCGTGGGTGTTGTTGAACTCAAAGTCTCCGCCAAGGTAAATGAGGTTACCGTCAACGAAAGTGGTGAGCACCAGGCCGGACACGTCCCCTGTGGAGGTTTGAGGGATTATGGGGGTGACTTCCTGCAGAGATACGTTCAACATGACCGGGGGCTGGTAGACGTGTCCATTGATGGCGGAAAAGGTGCCAAACACAAGCACGGAGTCAGCGGCCAAGCGCAGAAGCAGAGACACCCAGCCGCCCTCCACGGAGGCGATTTTGGAAGTGGTGCCCGAGGTTGCATTACGCAAATACACCGCCAGTGAGTTGACTTGCGACGCGGCAAGAAAAGACGAGGCATTGGTGGAATCGTACAACGAAAGCCCATCAAAGTCACCCAACACGGCGATATTGCCGCCTATAGCATCGAAGCTGATCCCCGGCTGGGACACCGGCATCGAAATGGATTGGGCGGCTACAAGCGGCGGCAATAAACATAGCAAGAGCATGGCGGCAAGAGGCCCTAGTAGGTTTTGTAGTAGAGATGTAAAATGCATGATTTTCTTGATTATGAGGGGGCTTAGTTTAGACTTCTTTCTCCAATTTTGTGATTATTAATATGGTTCAGCGACAGCAACGAAGGTTAGGAAAATTTAGCAGGGTTGAGGGCTAGGGGCCGTGTTGATGTGGAGTGGATCAAAATCAGACGCAAGAAAGTCGTAGGCGGGAAAAAGGCAACCCCAGTCAAAAAGAAATAAACGTATTAAAAAACACCCGGAAAGCCCAGTGCAAGAAAAGACAAAGCGTGCAAAAGGCAAAAAGCAAAAAGCGAAAAGACAGAAAAAGGATTCCGGTAAAACGAGTGTACGTGTGGGAAGTTGATTGATAGAAATCAAGGAAAAATGTGAGGGAGGAAAAAAAAATAAAGCCCACAGGTATTAACCCAAAGCAGAACGATCTTGTTTACTGACCGCGGCGTGGTAGTGCACACAGGCCATGCGAGACGGTAGGGGAGGAGTAGAGGCCAGGTGGTCGCATAAAAAAGCCCACTATGGAGACGAGGCACACTGAGCATGTTAGGGAAAGTGGGAGTAAACGAGGTGTGAGAGTGGAAGTAAACGAGGTGTGAGAGTGGAAGTGAATACGAGAAAACACGAGAAAATACGAGAAGTACGAGAGGATACGAGAATATACGACAACAACGAGGATAAAGAAGTGTAAATAAAATGTTAATTCCGCTGTAGTACGGATTTTGGGGGAAATGTAGTAAGTGACAGCAGTTAGCAATATGTTAAGGGTGATTATTTGTTCAAGTACGGCATGCGCACATTTGATGTTATTTCATTGATGCGATGTGATCCTTCTGCAGTGCGTGCAGGAACAACTGTTTAATTGTGTGTAACTCGTCTGATTTTCCTCGAGAGTTTCAGGTTGCTCGAATGGAGTAAAAATAGCGTTGGTAAAAAAAAAAAGGTGGGAACCAGGTTAAAAACCATGCCTCGAAGGGTTGAGGGTCGTTTCGTTAGAAATAACTTATATCAAAGACCAGCAGTGTAATTTTCAGGCATTTTTTGCGTTTGTTTTGCGTTTTTGTCTGTTTTTGTCTAGCTTGTTTTGTTTAGCTTGTTTTGTTGTTGGCCCTATGCTGGCTCGTCTGAAGCACCCGCACTTTGTTTGTTTTTTAGTATTTTTTTTTTTGGTGGACTTTTTTGGTGGACTTTTTTGGTGGACTTTTTTGGTGGACTTTTTTGGTGGCTGGCAGGTGCACGGTAGAGACTGATCTGGGTTCTATTTCGGGTGAAAATGTATACACTGGTTCTGTATACAATACGGCGTACCTCATCCTTAATAGAGTCTGAGGTGGTTATATACCGGGAGGAGTCATTTTAGGTTCTTTCAGGGTTTATGTTGTAGCAGTTAGTTTTTAGCTGGGATGTGTGTTTTTATGTTTTGTTTTGGTAGGAGAGAAACAAAACGGGGGAGGGGTTTGGCTTGGGGTTTTTCGTCTGGTTTGCTGCGGTTTTCAATGTGACCTAGCTTTGAAGCGGTACCTAAAAAATGTTTGAAATTGCACCCATTGGAAAGACAATATAGGAGCGTAGTTTACTCATGCAAAACAATGCCAAGTCATTTAGTTCGTTTAAGTAGATTCACTTCACGACGAGTGCTTAGAATAAGGCTCAAATTGCTGTCCGGCTCCAATATCTCTGCTTTGATAAGTCCCAATTCCGCCTTTAAATGAGACCCTCAACAGTGGTGGGACCTAAGAATTAAGGAAAACCATTAAAAGAAGATTATATTTGCCATCAAATTGGCCTTTGCTGATAAATACCGACAGAAGCGCGACTGACACATGGGCGGTAGTTTGGGAAATGCTTTGAAAAGTATAAATCAACATATATGTGTCTATGGGGGGAGTTTTTGACGTTAGAAGGATCTCCTGTCTATTTTTTTTGGGGTTATGGTATAAAAAATGAAGTTACCACCAGAGACCTTTTAATCAAGCCTGCTTAATGGAACGACACTCTGTGTACATGTAAAATCTCGATTACACATCATTTTGAAGTTTACCGATTGTACGCATCGCCAACTTTATTTCCATAGAGTTCTCTCATTTACGATTAGGTGATTTTCACGCAGGACCCGAAAGTTACGATGGATCATAGGGGATGCATCATAAAAGGTGTCATAGCCAGGCAATCCTGGACTAAATTACAAGTGGCGAAGCCTATTTCCACTTCGAAAGAAGGAAAATGGGGACTAAAAGGTGTTCTACAGGGTGAGAATGCAAAAGCTGAGCATGCAAATGCCGAGAATGCCCAGAAGTTGTATTCCGATCATTCAAAATGGTTCTTGACTCAACGAAAAAACATTGATAATATAGATTTCCAATTTGGTACTTTTCTTGGATTAAAGAAGTATGTACTTCTTTGAGACCATGCTTGAACACGATTCATATTGACATGGTTTTGATCCAGTAGAATACAATAGCAGAATATATACGGAAACTACTGCGAAACCCCAGTGTTTCTATTACCATAGTATTAAGAAGGTGTGGAGTATTATAACCAATAAAACCATGTCTTTTTGAAGTTCGAAACCTTTTCTTTATGCGTCATGAGATCAACATTATGAAGTAACCTTATATTCTATTTACAATATAGCCATGGGGAAGCACCAGTTTTGAAGCATGCAAAAGCCAATAGTGGGTTTTAAGTATTAGAGATAGGTAATTATGAATCAGCAAGGGAATATATAAAGGATGGAAAAGTTGGAATAGTCTAATACCCGAGAGTAATGTCCCTTTATCAATAATCTTGGTGTAAAATCCACAGGCACGGATACACTTGAATATTACGTGGAGTGTTCAAAGACGATTAATGAATCCTCATACTTGGCCCACATGAAGCATGTGCAAGATTTCGCAGCCAATATATCTATACTGACCGGTGAGCCCATTTTAATGATTATTGCACGAGTGGTCCTAAAAAGGAAGCGTTAAGAAGGAAACCCCTGTACCTTAACAAGGAAGATCCTAAACTTTAACAAGGAATACCCCAAATGTTAAAGTAATTCTCTAACTGATTTTGGTCTCGAAGGTTTTCATGTACAAATATGAGCCTAAGAGTCCCCAACATCGTGAGTGCCGCCTCGCCAAGACCCCTTTACGAATAAATACAGTATACTTTAAAACTGAAAAAATCCAAAAGAAAAAAAAAAAAAAAAGAAAAGGAAAATGCAGGAATATCATTGGTTTGAAAAACGGCATATTCTCCGTGATTTCAGTATCAGTTTCTGTGGCCCACCGTCGTTTGGTCCCATGCTTGTGCGGCCCTAGCACCCATGGCAGTGAAAAAACCTCGATACTCAAATAAACTTACACATTTTCCCAGTTTCTCCAAACAGTCCAAAATAGACCAAAACCAGAAAAAGACCAAAACCAGAAACAACACAAAAACAAAAAGTACCTTTTCAAAAAAATACATCTTTTTCCTTCACCTCCAACAGGACAATCTCCTTTACAGTACTATTATCTTTTTCTCCCATGCTCTGCCCGGGCCTGGCCTGGCGCGCACCCTTGTTCGCTCGGTGGCCCTAAATATGAGGCCGGCCCCAGACTGGCATTGCTCGATACCGGCCCACCCAATAATACATATTGCAATCTAAAACCACACCAACAAGCCAAAACAGCGCCAACAACAAAATATACCCCAACATGTCTTCCGCTGCAGACTTCTCTGGGGTCAGACAACTTTTGCTTCAACACGCGTACCTGCCGCTTGTTTCAGTGCAATCTACGCACAATGCCGATACGGTGTTCCAGAGCCTATGCACCAACACGCTGATATCTGCGCTTCTGGTACTTAAACCATACGGAAACACCGCCAAATACGGGATTTCGAACCAGGCATATCGTATCACAAACACACTGTTGATCACCCGCAACTACGGGCTGTTTCCCGTGCGGTTTGAGCCGTGTTTAGCGGAACTTCTCACCGTGCATAATCCATGTGAAGATAAGCTCACTTCTCTCTTTAGCATTTCATCTTTAGAGATTCTTATGCGGAACTTCTCGCAGCAGCCACTGCTGGATCTCGATGTGGCACCACATAGCCTATATTTGAGCATGTTCCGCAAGATCATCACGTCCAATCGAGTGGTTCTGTTTGATACGCTAAACCACCCCGTGGCCCAGATATTTGTGGTCGATTTCGACTCGGATTCTTTGGATGACATCCGCAGAATGGTGGTGGAGTTCCGCAACTTCAAGTTCCCCAAGTATTTCCAGAACTCGGACATCTTGGTGCATGTGTTTGTTCTTTTCAACCCCTCCACTGTTCCTGAAACAGACATACATAATTTGCAGGCTACTCTTCGAAATGATCTCTCGCTTTCATCTACAGCTGTACCTATAAATGAGCCAGAGACCGACCCAAATGATTATTGCACAATACCTGAGCTTGAAAATGCCACCATCGACCAAGAAGTGCAGAACATCACCCTTCAAATGGCGCATTCCGAACAAGTAAAACAAAAGGGACTCCGGGTCCCCAAGACACTCGACGCCACACTCCGCACAAAAATACATGAGTTTGTGTCGCGCAGCTTGATCCCACACATGGAGCGCAAGATCCGAACATGGGATGACGCGGTTTTGGCGCCCAAGAAATCAATCACCGGCCGGTTCTTCTCGGTGTCAAGAAAATTGTTCAACACAAACATTCCAAACGAAAACCCACTGCAATCCACCACGCCCGGCGTTTATGATCATGTGGGCAACTTCTACCACCGGTCTGCACCCGAACAAATCATCCGCAAGCTTGCTGACTGGTCACTCATGCTCAAAGACTTTAAGTATGCGTACTCCACGTACGACCTTATTAAGAAAGATTACACCAACGATAAGGCGTGGGCGTACGTGGCGTCAACCCAAGAAATGTGCATCGTGTCGCTTTTGCTCGCACAAACCCAGCCGTTGGCATCGGACACGCTTCCGGCAAAACCCGACAAAAACACCCTTCGTAAAATCCGCCACGATATCATCGAGCCCTACGTGGACAACCTCTCGTACACGTACAAGCAGCGGTTCAACGTCAAGACATACGCGGTGCGCAGTTACTTAGTGGTGGCGGAGTTGCTACTCAACATGAGCATGATGTTTAACATTCCTTGGTGGTGGAGTGATCTCATCGAGGATTACTTCATGAAAGCTGAGCATGAGATGGAGTCCCACTTAGCAGTAGCAGGAAAAGGTCCCCAGGCCACACGCGCCATCCTATACGAGAGACTTGGGTTTGTTAAGAGACACAGTTTCTTTGTTCCCGTGGGTCGTAGGGATATCATCAATAATGTGTTTGAAAAGGGAATAGTCCCAGTGGAATCTGAGGGTTCGGAAGAGGGCTTTTATGTGAACGAAGCCAAGTTGGCTCCTTATAACGATACCGCAGTCAAGGGTCTTACTCGCTTCCGCAAGAGCAGCTTTTGGTACATCATGTCGATGAACGAGTGGATGCTACTTGAAAACGCCGCGCAGATCCGCCTTCTCATCGATAAGCTCAGTATACTGTATTGTATTACAGAAAGGACGAACGAATGGTACACTCGGGAGGATTTGGTTTTGGCCCGTATAAAGAAATTTGTCCTGGACTCTGTTTGATGGGAGGGCCATACATTAAAGAGACAGGTCAGATTTTGTGATGGTGAAATACAACGTTTCAGACGAACTATGCCATGAGCAGCTAAACAGCTGTCGCTAGTATGGGAAGGACAAAGGCTGCCATAAATTCAATTAGGTACTAAGTCTAAAAATGTGGATTGAGTATCTTGGCATCCACGGCGAGGGATGGGATTATGCTCAACTCCAAACCCTAACCAACTTGCTAACCGTCTTTTAAACGGATTGGCCTTTGCGATGTTCTGTTTTTGATACCTGGTTTCTATGTACATCAGGAATATCCACCTTTTGTTTTTAAAGAAACTTGGAACTTGTCAAGCTCTCATCTTATCTCACCCACATGTGGTTACGATTGAGGAGTGTGCTTATAAGAATTTTCATGTCTTGGACACAATACCGCAGGATGGTTTAAACAAACGCAAAATCCACAAAATAACAAAATCCCTAAGTTCTCGTCCTCGGCACTTTTTTGAATTTCAATGGCTTCTTGATGCTTCTGATCCAAGATTGTCCGCGAATGCGAACTGGCACCCAAAATGCCAGGTAATTATTACTCATGTTCATCTTCTTCTCGTTAATTGAATGTGCCCGAAATTTTCCTTGAGATGATTTTGAATTATTCATGAAATATCCATGATACACCTTTGATACATCCATGATACACCTTTGATATACCTGATACCATCTACCTATACATGACGATGTCTTACAGTTGATATTGATTGGTGGGAAACACTGTTTCTTCAGATGTAAAGCGGGCGCATTTTGCGAAAGATTGCAACGCTTATTCCAACTGTCCGAAAACTCAAATTCGTACTAATGCCTCATCGATGATAAACATTCAAAGATAAGAAATGTGATTTCCTTATTGCCATAATCACGGAAACCTCATTGACGATCGTGAAGCATTTACTGTATGGCCACTGTGAAGTTTGCGAGGCACGTGCCGTGCGCCTTGGTGAATAGGAAGCTTTCTCGCACCAGAACACCAATACAGGACCCACCATTAAAAAACCTTAAAGAAGTGTTTAAGTTGTTAGATCAACCGGTGGAAACAATAATCATACACGCAACGATGAGAAACTTCATGTCTCGTCGACTTTACTCCACGGTGTATTCCTCAGTGAAGGTGAAAAAAACCTCCAGTGTGCGAGACTTATTCTATACACCTGTTTTCAAATCGCTCTTCCTTACTTTGGTGTTGGGTTCTGCTGCAGTAGAGGCCACCAAGAACCGAAAAGAGCTCGAATCATTGAGAGCAGCATATGAAGCCAAGTTTGGGGTGCTAGAAAGTGCCACCGAAAGAATACGGCGCAGAGAACCAGTGGACATTGCTGCTGAAATCAAGCTTGCCAATTCGTTGACGAGAAACAAATATAACTCCCTCACGGACTTGCATTTAGATGAACAATTCGAGTCGTTTTTGAAGATGGCAGAAGACGAACACTTTGCTTTTTCCGATACCGAAGCCAGCGTGGAGCAGGATGCTTCACTGATTGCAGTTACTTCTGCAGCGGCCCCAAGGGACTCTCGAAAGAGTGCCGATTTCCTATGAGCTGGGCTTTAATTAGAGAATACAAAACACACGCATACAATCCTTCATTCTATACAGATATATAATACAGTTTACCAAACCCCAACATCAGCACATTAGACGAGCGCCACCTTCTTGTAGGACTTCCGGTGTGAATCACCCGACTCTTGTACCTTTCCTTCATCACCCAATCTACGCAAACTATCAAGAAGCTCCAGATTCTCCACTCTGATACTCAGCTGTTCATTGATCGCAGTAGCCAATTCGTTAAAGCGCATGCTGTTGCCATTTCCAAGAACAGCCAAGACTTGAGTGTCCAAGGCCTCACGCATTCTTCTTTGCGCGGATGTGGTACCTGTTTGCACAATATCCATATCAATTCTGCCAGTCTTTGGGTCGGTGGCGTAATCTTTAATTGCCGACTTGATCAACCGCACAGCTTCTTTGACATCAATGAGTTCCACATATGGACTCAAACGCATTTTAGCATGGGCCTCCGATAATCTGATCATGGACTCAAGCTGTCTGGTAGTGGCGGTGATTCTCTTCTCAGAAGACCTGGTATCATCGCCAAGGTTTCTCATTTCCACATATGCCCTTACCAACTCTGTCTTACTTTCGTTGGTGATCACCGGGTTACAATTTTCCTTGGCGTATTGGATGTAAGTGCTTAATTCGTTAACTGGCAAGATCAGATGCGCAGAAACTGTGTTTGGCACATCCTCCAAGTACATATCAGTGATGTGGGCGGCCAATTGACGGTCCATGGACTCGTTGACTCTATCAAGAATCAAGTACACGAGGTCAAAACGCGACAACAATGGGGGAGGCAAGTCAATATTGGACGTCACAGGCAAGTTAGGATCGTAACGGGAGTTAATGGGGTTTGCTGAGGCCAAAATCGACGTTCTTGCGTTAAGCGTGGTGATGATTCCCGCTTTGGCAATGGAGATGGTTTGCTGTTCCATAACTTCGTGCAACACCGACCGTGTAGTGTCGCTCATCTTATCGAATTCATCAATACAACAAACACCACCGTCCGAGAGAACCAAAGCTCCCGACTCCAAAACAAGTTGCTTGGTATCGACGTCTCGCGTGATATAAGCCGTCAAACCCACAGCAGAAGAACCTTTACCCGAAGTGTAAATACCTCTAGGGGCGATTTTATGCACGTACTGCAAGATTTGGGACTTGGAGGTGGATGGATCACCACAAAGCAAGATATTAACATCACCTCTGTATCGGCCACCTTTACGGAACTGTTTGTTGGTTCCACCGAACAACTGAAGCAAAATACCCTTTTTCACATCGTCCATTTCATAAATGGATGGAGCCAAAGAACGTGCCAATAACTCGTATAGGTCGTCACGCTGAGAGATCTCCTTTACTCTGGCAACATCATCTGCGGTCAATTTACGAACTTGCTCAACCTCGTGGGTCTCAGTAGCCTGCTGCTGGATGGTGGATGCGTCAGCTGCGAGCCTCTTAGCATCAATTTTGCGGATATGCACCACGTCCAAGTAGGTCTTGTACAAGTTTTTCAAAGCACGCTGGCGAGCATTGACTCTCACGGGCAAGGACCTGAAGATACCACATACCTCGATTCGATCACCGGCCCTGCAAGTATCAACTAATTCATCGTACACACATAAGTTGATGGAATGCGGTGTTTGTCCATCGGGAACCAAGTCGGGGGTCTCCTGCAACTTGATCACCTGTTTATCAGCGAAGACGGACCGGTTGTGGATGATGCTCATGGTGTTGGTTTGCGAGCACACCAACCTAGGGCACTTGGTGGGCTCAGAGATGATTCCTCGGTCAATTTCTACCGACACAGTATGGTCACAGGCACTACATTTGAAGAAGGCCTGTTTCATGTCGGGCACGATGGCACTAGCACGCAACACAAGACCTTTGACACTCACCAACTTATCAATATCGTTGGGATTCAACTCGCGCATACCCCTGCGCACCGCGTTGATATTGTATGGCCGCACGGTGTAGAGACCGGTTTCGATATCATCGATGGAGGTTTGTGTGATTGCGGGGTCATAGAAGAGCGACACAAGGCAGTCCTTGACGGCTTGATCCATGATGGGCACCACTTCCTGCGGGTAGTTGATGAGCTGGTAGTACAACTTCTTGGTACCGGCATAAGCGAGCAAGTTGGCCGCATCCAAGTTCAAGTTTGTGGTGCCGAGATCCTTCATGAGCGTCAACTGGCCCACATAGTACAACTCCAGATCCTCGGGTTCCACGGGCTGGTTGTCGAGGAGCTTGCGGTACTTCATCTTGAACAGCATCAAGAAGTCTCTAAAGGTATTGGTGACGTCCTGGATCGACACGTTTGTTCCCCAAATCACACGCACCGGCTCGCCCAGGTCGTACATATCCGACAGCGGCTCTGCCCCCTCCAGCAGCGGCATTCCCAGCACGCTAAGCGAGGAAGATGGGTTGCGATCATCGAACATGCGCCTATGCCGAGGCGTAGACAGAACATCGGCATTCAAATCTGACCGCATGGGTCTACGGACAAGGCGGCCCACATCCGAAGGCACCTCGTCGGATCTCGCCCTCACCGCCGACCCGAGCTCCGAGGTCGCGTGTCTGCTGGAGGAGGTGTAGTTGAGAGGCGAGGAGATTTCGCGCCGCTGAGATCCCGATCCCGCGCGGATATCCGATCCAGGGTTAGAAGAACTCGACAAAAAAAGAAGCGGCGAAGAAGGCACGGCGGTTTGAGATTGCGATTGCGATTGCGATTGGGTCTGTGGCGAGTTCGACGATTGCCCGTTTCTTGGCTCTGTGTCCTGAGCCAGGCTTCTTACTGGAGACAGCGACATAGTGTATTGTTTTAGTGTTGTAGGGAGAACTTTCAGGGGGGTGTTTTAGCGCTGGAAATGTTTTAGACGCCAGGAATTTTCAGAAAAAAAGGGGTTCGATCAAAAGCAAACACTTTGGTTATTTGTTTTTCAGCTTTGTGTTTATATTTGACACAAAAGGGAGACAAAAAACGTGGATTTGACGAAATTTGGTCGAGTGAAAACCAGTGCAAGATAAAGAATGTAGTTGGCGAGGAGAGGAAAGAAGATTTTTGCTGGGACGCGCGTAATCACTATTCCGTTTTGGGACAAAAAAAGGCGAAAATGCTGGCTCCATACAGGCGCGGAGAGAAGGGATGTTACTACGTGGGTGTATTATATGATTCATTTTTTTGTTTCATTTTCCGTGCATATTGTTTTGTTTATTCTGGTTCTTGCGGTATTCTTTCTTTATTGAACATTGCTTTCTTTGTCCGGGGACAGGGTTAACCTGGGTTATTTGATTGTCCAGCTCGAAAGATGCTTTAACCCAGAAAGGCGCTACATTCAGAATGTGCAGTCGCGCGCTGCCCGATTCTGAAGCGCGTTTTCCTGCACACAATAGGCACATCAGGGCATACGGCACCAGCAATCACCATCGTTGGATCATGGTCATTCACCTTTTTCAGCACCAAATCGATCATTTAGTCTCATTTTACTCTCTCAAAGATGCATAATGCTAGATCATTCAATGAGCAAAGGCATGTGGTGAGGTCTCCTTCGAGAACGTCACGCGCAATAGAAAAAAAACTCCCTGGGTCTGCCCCGAAACTTGCCAACTCGCCTACTCTTCGCCACGAGGGATTGGATTTAGGCAAAGATCATATTGAAGCGCCTAACGGAGCTCTTAAGGGAACAAGACGTTCGCTTTCGCCCGTGCGGTCAATTGGCGTGTCTTCAAGTGGCGTGTCTTCAGTCCGCCAGTCTGGATCCCCCGAACGTAGATTGCGCATACAGGAACTCGAAACCAGGCTCCAAAAACTACCTTCAGCACTTCCACTGGACCTCATACAAGCATCCACCGATAAGAGAGCTCGGGTAGGTGAAAGTAGGCCCATCAAATCGGAAGACGCTTCTCTGCCGGAAAGAAGCCCGAAAAAGGCCCGGTTCGCCGAGCACGAGCTGGATCACACAACAGAAACCAATACCTCCACGGATCCCCCTCGAACACTATTCCAAGCACTTGAGCGCATCTCCAATACGCTCACGGCCACGGCTGTCTCTTTGCGAGACGTCAAGGAAACACAACGCACCATTTTGGCCGAAATCCTGCTGTTGAAAAGCGCGGTGGCTGCTCTCCAGGACCAATCTGAGACCCGAAGGTAGACTAGTAGCCGAAAACACCGAAAAAAGCCCTTTTTAAAAATCAATGTTTTGCTTGGTCTGGCTGGGCTCTTCGGCATCTTCGACGGGAATACCCCACTCGTCGATTTCAAACTTCTTGCGGCCGTTTTTGAACGCATATTCTCCATTTGTCACCATCATCATTCCTCTTTCCGAAAGCAAAGGCACCTTGATGATATTGACCAACCCCTGCTGGATCTTGGCCGGCTCGTTCTTATACGCGCGTTCAATCAACGCAGCCATATCCGGGTTGAATGGCTGTAGGTGCACCACACCATCCACAAGTGTCTCGATCATTTTGGTCACGAGCCCCTCCCGTGGGTACAAGTCGAGCGCAAGCGACATCATGAGTACGGCAGATGGAACCTTAGAAAGAACAGCACGAAGACTATGGACAAATGGAACAACAAAGCTTGGCGCTGAACATTGCGGCGGGTATAAGGATGGATTGAGGAACCCAGGCACAACAATGCGCACAATCTTGTTGTTATTTGCGTGGAATTGGGCGATTTTCGTCACCTGACTCACCACGGTTGTATGAGAGGT